>SZWC01012703.1:15814-37840 GCA_023375785.1 Penium margaritaceum | reverse complement strand
GCGGCCTCTCCCTCCGCCTGCTCCAGAGCAGCGCTCAAAACTTCTGCCTCGAGTCGAACCCCAGCCAACCCAGCTACCCAGTCAGCGCTGCCAAAACCGCCATCCCCAACCTTCTCCGCAGCCTGTCCCTCGCCCGCCTCCCTGCCCTCCGCTGCTTCCCTGCCCTCCCTGCCCTCCGCTGCTTCCCTGCCCTCCCTGCCCTCCGCCTTGGCTTGAACAGCAGCGCCCTCCTCGCCGACTCCTCCTATGCTCCGGTCCCACTCGAGCTCTCCACATCTCCCTGCCACAGCATCCTCCACCTGCTCAAGAGCGACGCTCATCATGTACTTCTCCACATCCTCCTCCACGATCCTAACACTTCCCTCGTCATCCTCCACACCACCACGACTGCACTGCCCCAGCTCCCCTTGGCCCTCCAGACCGAGCAACATTTGTTCCGCCTGCTGGCAGGCGGTGTGGAGAATAAAACCGACGAGTTCAAGGCCCGCCTCATCAGCTTCTTGGCATTCCCTCTCCTTCTCAGAACTCACTAGACCGTCCTCCGCCTGACCCAAAGCCACTTTCAGGACAAACTTCTCCAGATCATCCACTTCCCCCTTCCCTTGTTCCTCCCTCGTTGCCCTCTCTTTCGCATCCAGTGACGCATCCCCTGCGCCTCCAGTTTCCCCGGCCTCCTGTTCTGCTGTGCCTTTGCCCTCAACCCCTCCCTCCGCCTGCTCCACCGCCAACCCCAGGATGAAGGACTCCAATTCAACCCCCGAAACATCAATTTTCCCGCTCGCCTCCTCCACAGACAAAATTTCCTCTGCCCCCGCAAGCGCCAACCCGAGGACCATTCCCTGGAGCTCCACCGCCACCCTCTCCGCCTCTCCCTCCCTCGCCAACTGCTCCGCGTGTCGCACCGCGACCTCCTCAGCTTGATCGACCGCCACCTCCATCACAAACCTCTCCATTTCAAAAGCAGCCACACCCATCTTCTCCCTTCCCTCTGCATCTGCAGCAGCCGACCGCAGAGCTTGCGCAGCCTCCTCCAGGCCTTGCCTCGACCTCACCGCCCTCTCCTCGGCCTCGTCCTTCCCCCTAACCTCATGCACCAGGGCTCCTTCCAGCTCCCGAACGACCCCAAACGCTTGCTCAAGGGCCACGTCCAACACAAATGCCTCCACTTGCGCAGCCAGCCTGCCTGTCTCCAATTCCTCTAAGAGATTCCTCAAACCGACAACCTCCTCCTCTGAAGCCTCTCGTCTCCTCACCTCATCAGCCATGGATACTTCAACCTCACCCACGACTGCGACTGCCTGTTCCAGTGCCACATCCAACACAAACGCCTCCACTTCGGCAGCCAGCCTGCGCATCCTCTCCCTCTCACAGTCCTCCCTCGCAGCCTCCTTCGCTTCCTCCAGGCCTCTCCTCAGAGCACCTGCTTCCCCCTCTGCAGCCTCCCTCCTCCTCACCCCATCCGCCTTCATCCCCTCCATCCCACACAAGACTGCGGCTGCCTGCTCTATAGCCATGCCCATAATGTACCCTTCAACCTCCGTCGCCGACCTATCACACGCTCTCTCTCTGCTGCTCCCCACCAAGGCTGTCTCCGCCTCCTCCAGCGCACACCAAGCAGCCAGCCCCTCCAGCTCCACCCCTCGCCTTAGGACCACTTCTTCCCTGTTCGCATCCTGCAGCTTACCGGCGCATTCCTCTCCCTGCTGCAGCGCCACCTCAGCAACAGCAAGCTCCAGCTCAGCTGCCAGGCTGTCGCCAGCCCGCCCCGCCTCCGCCTCATCCAGAGACCGCTTCAGAAGCAACGCCTTCTGCTCTGCCGCCTCCCTTCCCTCGGCCTCCCGACGCCTGGCCTCCTCCAACCTCTCGACTTCTCCCTCTACTTGCTCCAGGACCGCCCTCACCACCACCTTCTCCAGATCAGCACCAGCATGCACAACCCTATCCTTCTCTCTTCCTAGTTCCTCATCTTCCAGAGCAAGTCGCAGACGGAGTGCTTCCCCCTCCAACGCCCTCCTCCTCTCCCTCCCGTCCTCCACGCTCGCCTCCAGCCCTGCCACAACTCCCTCAGCGCCTTCAAGTGCAGTGTGCAGAATGAAAGTTCGAACGTCGGCTGTCAATCCGCTATTCACACGCACCTCCCTCTCCTGGGCAAGGCAGTCCTCCGAAGCCAACAACGCCAGCTGCAGCACAAGCCCCTCAAGCTCCGTCCCCATGCGCCCCACCAATCCCTCCCTCACCAACTCTTGCACTTCCCTCTCTGCTCCTGCTTGTCCCTGCTCAAGCGCCACCCCCATAACAAAGCATTCGAGACTGGCAGCCGCCACATCAACCTCTCTAGACACACTCACTTCCCTCAACACCTCCTGTGCCAGAGAGAGCCTCTCTCTCACTGCCCTGAGCTCCTCCTCTGTCTCCGCCCTCTTCTTCATCTCCACTTTCTGGGCCTCCACTAGGTCCCTGGCATCCCCCAGAGCCTGGTCAAGAGCCACCGCCATCACAAAGGATTCCAGCTCAGCTGCCATTCTCCCCCTCACAACGCACTCCCCATCTTCTGCTGCTCTTTCCTCCGCCTGCTCCAATGCGAGGCTCAGGGTCATTGCCTCCAGCTCTGCACCCCTTCTTCCCACAAACTCCAACCCCTCCGCCTCCTCCAACGCCGCTTCTGCGTCTTCCAAGGCCAGCTTGAGGACATCACGCTCAAGCTCCACACCTTGCAGATCTTTCCCCAGCTCTTCCCTCGCTCTGTCCGTCGCATCCTCACATGCCCTCTGTGCAGCCCCCGCTTCCCTCTCTGCTCCGCGCCTCCTCTCCAATTCTTCTGCCGCTGTGGCCTTTGCCACAACAAGTGCCTTCTCGGAAGCTTCCAGGCACTCGGTCAGCTCCCTCGCCGCAGTCCTCAAAGCCGCCACCTCTCGTTCCACCTCTTCCTCCCTCCCCCTGCCCGACTCTTCTCGGCTCAAGATTCCAGAAGGCTCTGATGAAACACCTCCTGCCCCCCTGCTTCCTCCACCGCTCCTCTTTCTCTCGCACGCCCTGAGAAAGGCTCCGGAGCCTCCAAACCCCTTCACTTCAGAGAGGACGACCACTCTTTCCTCCTTCTCATCCACCCTCTCCCTCCCTTCTCTCCCGACAAACACAGCCATGCTCCTCCCATGCCCACTTACTCCCCTTTCCCCCTTCCTCCCTCCTGCTCCCTCGATACCCTCCGGGCTGCCACTGTCCAACCGCGTATCTTCCCCCTTCAACGCCCTGCGTGCACGGACAAGATCTTTCATGTATTCCCGCAACTCCTCCACCTCCGCATCCTTCGCTTCCCTCGCAGCAGCCACGCTCGCCACCTCAGCGCTGACCTCATCCCTCCACCGAGGGGACCGCACCAACCCCTTCTCCTCGACGTCCGACTCAGAACCCGCAGGTACAGCGATTCGCAAGCCACCTCCCTTCCCTCCCATGTCTTCCTCTCCACTCCCTGCTGCCGCACCTTGCAGCAGGCCAGAGCCAGCAGAGCCCTGCTGGGACCCAAGCACGGAGTCTGATGGGCCAGAGAACATGAGCCTGTCTGGGTTCAAGGCCGGCCGATCGATCTGAAACTCCGTCCTCTCTCTCTCTGCCCGGGCCAGCCGCCACTGCAGCTGCTGCAGCTTGCGCTCGTAGTCCGCCAACAGGCCGGCCTCGCTCTCCTTGCTCTCCAGCTCCTCCAGCAACACCCTCTCCCTCATTGCAATCTGATGAACAGAAGGTTCACCAGCAGCACCGTCCAGCCCAGACCCCAATTCCCTCGACCAACTCCCGACATCCTGCCCCACACTCCCCCCTCCTCCGTCCATCCTCCTCTTGTAGCTCTTCAGCCAGACGTTCTGTTCCCTCAGCCACGTCACCTCTAACAGCACCTCCTCCTTCTCCTGCACCAGCCTGTCCACTTCCGCCCGCCTCTCCTCCGCCTCCCTCCCCCAAGCCGCCATGACTCGATGGTACTCCGCCTCCCACATCCTCCTCTCCTCAGCCGCCGTCTCCAGCTGGATCGACAGGCTCGCCGTGTGCTCCTTCACCCACTCCAACGACCCCGACAGGGACAGCCTCTGCTTCTCCCTCTCCTCCCTCTCCCGCTCCTCCTCCCTTTCCATACCCTCCAGCACCGCGCTCCAGCTGGCACGCAGCGAATCCAGCTCAGCCTGCTTGTCTGCCAGCTCAGCAACCCTCTCTCCAAGCTCATCCTTGAGCCGCGCCTCACGCCGGGCCAGCTCCACCCACATTCCTTGCAGCTCCTCCTCTTTCCCATCCAGAGCTNCGCCTGAACCCTGTTCATCTTCTCTCTGCTGCCCTCCATTTTCCTCATCGCCTCCTCCCTCTTCCGTCTCGCAATCTCCTCAAACTCCTTCACCTTCGCCTTCACAGACCCCCCGCTGCTTCCCCCACTGCCATAGCTCCCTCCGCCACTACTTCCTCCACTCACGGCGCTCCCCCCACTGCTCCTCGTGCTCCCCCCCGTGCCAGGGGTGACCCCGGGACTTGCTCCCACTCCCACTCCCACTCCCACTCCCACTCCCACTCCCACTCCCACTCCCACGCCACTCCACCGCTTCCTCTGACCAGGGCTCCGTGAGCTCACACCTGACCTAGTGGGCTGCGGAGTTGCCAGATCTGCCTGTCCCCCCACCTCCACCTTCTGCTTCATCCTCTGCTCCTCCCTCCACCTGTCAACAGTCTGTTCCAGCTCAGCGAGCAAGGCCTCTCTAGCCTCCCACTCCTTCTCCATCTGCTCCATCCTGTCAAGCTTCTGCTGCATCGCCTTCATCTCCTCAACAGGCACTTCAACAACTTCCCTCGCACCCTTGCGTTGGTCTTGAGGCAATCCCACACTGTTGTCCTTCTCTGATGACTCACAAGAACCACCATCACCAGCTAGAGTTTCCAATGGTTGCCTTGTCCGCAAATTCTCCGCAGGAACTTCGACCACATCAGAATCTAGAGCCTCCACATCAACCTCCTCATCCTCCACGTCAGCCTCTCCCTCTTCATCATCCTCCTCGGGTTCCTCCGAGTCGTCCACGCATGCCTCTTCATCCTCCTCATCCTCATCCTCATCCTCATCCTCATCCTCATCCTCATCCTCATCCTCATCCTCATCCTCATCCTCATCCTCATCCTCATCCTCATCCTCCTCCTCGTCCTGCTCATCATCCACATTCTCAGCCTCGCTGTCATCTTCTCCTTTACTTACCTCTTCTGCCTCGCCTCGAATCCCGTCCCCTTTCGTCTCACGCTGTTCCTCCTCCGTCTCCCCTTCCCTCTTTCCAACACCATTCTCAAGCTCACAGTGAAAGTCCTCTCCGTGCACATCCTCATCATCATCGTCATCAGGCCCTGTCACGTGTGCGCGAATCTTGTAACCGACGCCGGCACTCAAATCCTCGCCTTTACCTCCGCCCTGACCATCACGACCACCTGTGTCCTCCATCGGGAGAACACGAGCACGCAACTCTTCATCACCCACATCCATCCCATCAGAACCAGCCCCGCCACTCTTCCTCTGCACAACCTCAGAACCATCATCATCACTCCCACGGTCAGACATAGCACGCACTCGCAACGCACTGCTTCCCTCACTATGGGCGTCCTCCAATGCACCGACCCCCCTCACTACCTCCCCCGAACCACTGAGCGAAAGACCAAGGATTCCTTCTGCGGCCTCCATCAGACTTCTCCTCTCGCCTCCCCCCTTCCCTCGGAGCTCATCCAGCTCGCCATCCTTCTCACACACCAATTCCCTCAGACCTAGGATTGTGCCATCGCTCTCTCTGATCCTTTCCCTCAGCTCCTTCTCCACCCTACCCCACTCCTCCTTCTCCTTCTGGAGTTCAGCCATGCGAGCATCATACTTCTGCGTCACTTCCCTTATCTCCGCCTGCATGGCCGTGAACTTGGCGTCGCTGCCAGACAGCTGAATCCTAGCACTCTCAAGCTCCTCTCTCAGCTCTTCCCTTTCCCTCGACAGTGTCTGAACCCTCACATGCAGCTCGTCATTCTGCACCGCCAGCTCTTCGGCCGCCAGCCTGGCATCGGTGACAGCATCTTGAAGGGCTGCCTCCGCCCGCTTCCATTCTTCCCTCTCCTCCTTCACCTTCTCCCTCTCTTCCTCCATCATCTTCCTCAGATTCTCAATTTCCCTCTCCATCTCTGCCCTCACTCCTGCCTTTTCCTTCTCCAGCTGCTCAAACAGCTCCTGTTGCTCAGCCTCCCTCTTTTCTCCCTTTCTCTGTGCCACAGACACGTCCTGCACCAAGTGGTCCTCCACTCCTTCCCTTGTCACAGCCTTTTCCCCCTCTGACAACTCCGCCAGCTTCACCTGGAACTCCTCCCTCGCTCTCACAGCTGCCCCAAGTGCTTCCCTCAGCAGTGACACCTCTTCCTCCCGTTCCAACTTTTCCTTTTCCCACTCTTCTTTCTCCTCCTCCAACACTCGAAGCAGCTGTGCCTTGACATCTTCCCTCTCTGCAGCAGCACTCTCAGCTGCCCGCCGCACCTCATCCAGCTCCCTCTGGAGCGCTGCCTCCGTTTGCCTCCAACCCTCCCTCTCTCTCCTTAACACCTCCCTTTCTTCCACTCTATCCTTCTCCAAGGCCTCCACACGAGCCTGCGACTCACTTTCCCCTGCAGGTCTCGAAGAATCCATTTTCAAAATTCGGGCGCACTCGTCACTCTGCCTATGTTCAGATCTCCCGTCCGATTTTGGCTCCCGAATTCCGTCCGTTTCGGAGTCATCGGCGAGCTTAGAAACGCCCGATCTTCCGTTCATCGACTTGTTTGCATCATCCATTCCGTTGTTCCAGGATTCTCCGGGCGAAGCTCCCGCCTGCTGCAGGGCCACTTCCAAGACGGACAAGTCAAGCCTCTCCGCCTCTGAACCCCACTCTCCAGACCCGGCAGGGTCCAGCAGCTCAGAGGCAGACACCAAAAAAAACTCTCTCTACGTTTTGGCTGCTGATCTCGGGTCCAGTCTTGCTTCGCTCATCTTCCTCCACAGACTGTGGCACCGCCGCTGCTCTGGCTGTGGCTAGACTGGGGCGCAAAGGTGAGGGTGGGAGCTCGGAGACCGCGGGGCTCGGCAGGCAATGCATGTATATTGCCGACCAGGCCGTCAAAAGTGCCGAAGCCGTTCCGCGCGGGATCGTCACCCTCGTCGAACACAGGCTGGACGGCAGACATCCGGTCGGATCAAGCGTTTGCCACGCTAGTGCTGCTGCTTACCACCCGGTGCGACGGGATCACTTAGCAGTGAGACTTCCCCTGGGGAGGCGCACTCGATGGACGATGCCTCCTAGGGAGGACGGGAGGTAGGGAAGTTGGGAGGTGTCAAGGCGAGAAGCGAATTCCTGTGACAGAAGAAGCCAGCTGATCCGAGGCGACCAGCAGCCAGGACCGAGTGGATAAGGGAGGGCGGATCCGACGTCGATTGAGCGGCCTCGCCATCCTCCATGGCGAGCACGACGGAAAAGATGAGCGAGCAAGCACGACGGCGACAACGACGACGACGAAGATGGGCCATCAGCAATCCGATGAGGATGACGATATCATGCCGCAAGGCCTTGCAAAGCGGCATGGCGCCGAGAAGAGGCTCCTGACGTGGCAACCTCGGAATACAAATTCTTCCCGTGCCTTCGCTGTACATAGCACGAGTAGATATCAAAACTGGTTTACCGGTTTGCCGAAGCTATTCCTTAGGAATGGTTCCGTAAATCGATGCCGCTTCTTTTTCAGCACTTCCATTATCTCGCGTGGTTGATGAGGCGGCGCACATCAGTTGAACTCGGAATAGGACGCTCTGCGCCAGACAGTACTGAGCGAACCACCGAAAGAAAAAGGAGCCCGTGGGTTTGATGGCATTTTGCCAACAACGGCTTTGCTGCCAGCCAGGCGTTAAGGCGCGAATCTCTCCCGCCCGACTGATCGAAATTTCATGCACGATGGCATGTGAAATGGGCCTGCGTGAAGATGGGGCCCGTTACCATAGCACATTCCCTACCGAAGACGTAAGCATGACAGCGTTCGATCTAAGCTACTAAGGCGTTTCAAAAAGTGCAGGATGGCGATAGAGATGAGCCGGTTTAGTCCTAAGCCTTTCTCAAAAATCAATGGGCTGTCAGTTAAGATTCACATATGGGACAAAAGTGCTCTCTAGAGCTTCCATGGGAATTCTCCATCGGCCCTTAAAAATAATACAAAAAATATTGGTAAATAATATTTTTTGTAATAAAATTAATTCATCTCTTTGTCTTCAAACTCAAACATCCACGTTGGTTGTTGAATTCATGTCTACATCTTGTTTTCCTTCGAGGCTTTCCCCCGATGTAAGGAAAACATCTCTAATACATTCCTTGAACTTAATTGTCATTTATAGTCATGTTTTCTCTATTACCTAATCAGAAATTTGTTATCTCACGGTTTTCAGCTTCCTCGTCGCCATTCTGCTCATTCGTAAGCGGTAGATCAATGCCAAGTGCTCATTGAGATTCGCAATAGAATTTTCAAACCACTCAATAATTATTTCATTATTTCATAAAATATAAGATGATCCCTTTCGGGTGCTGCCCTTTCTTTCATGGATGCTTTCTACACTGGGAAAAGCTGACACAAAATAAGTGACTCCCTCTTATGCACTAGAACAAGAGCCATGCTTTCTTCTTCAATGCATTTCATGCTTTTGATTCTGGGTTGGATTTTACGCGAGGTGTAATCAAAATAAACAAACCAACCACAAGTGTTGTATTTAAACCTTGTCATTGAGGGACAGCTCCTAGCAATGCTGTTACCAGCGTGGCAGTACAAGCCAGCCAGCTCACTCACTAGCACTCACAGTTGTACGTGATAACAGCAAGGGGTTGGCTAGGGACACAAAAACAAGTGTCAGAAGCTGCAAATATTGAAATGTGCGGAGAGAAATGACAACTGAGGTCGCGGCAACCTAAATAGCGTCACGGATCTAGTGCACACCCACACGGTGCACAAGGGCACTATTTTCTAGCAGGACAAAACAGTGGCAAAAGTACAATTTTGGCCATAATTCCCTGCAGACACGTCAGTACGATGAGCTGTTTGAACCAGAAAGGCCGCACCGTCGAGATCTACGTCCCGATAGGCTGCACGCCTACGTGCTGTGACACAGCATGGATCTAGAAAATACTCAAGTCTTCTAGGCGTCCGCCGCCGCCGGCTGCCAGCCTTCTGCCGCCGTCGCCAGTCTCAGGGATCTGCACGTGAATGGACATGAGCCGAGGGGTCATCGTAAGCTGTGTACGACACACACAACAACACTCCCCCATGACCGGAGGGCAAAACACGTCCATCCACATGCAGGCACTGACACTGTACAAAGCAAGGCGCGCACAGCCGCTGCAGGCAGCAGTCACAGCACATGCAAGGTGGCACATGAGGAATCAACCTGCAGCAGGGATGAGGCAGAGTCCAACGGAACGAGTGGCCGCATGAAACTTCGAACGACCCAGAGCCTTGGTCCGGAAATCCGCGCACTGCCTGTCAGTGCTCACGTGGATGACTCGGATCTCACCACGATCAACCAGATCGCGCACAAAGTGGTGCTCGACATTGATGTATTTTGTGCGGGCATGGAACACCCCGGAGTTCTTGGCGATGGCCTCCGCGCTCATGTTGTCACACTTGAGGACCACGGGGGGAATGGACTGACGCAGTTCACGCAACAGACGGACGAGCCAGATACATTCCGCTGCATCGGCGCCTAGGGCAACATACTCTGCCTCAGCGGTGCTGCGTGCGATGCAGCCCTGCTTGCCACTTTGCCATGACACTGCAGTGCCTCCAATGAGAAAGATGTAGCCAGTGCGGCTCTTGCCATGTGGAATCCACGCCCAGTCATTGTCTGTGTACCCATCGAGTACAACTGACACCTACTCGCGAAAGCACAGACCGAAGCGTGCGGTGGACAGGATGTAGCGCACACACCGGACTGCGGCCTCCAGTGTTCGCTGGCGTGGAGCCTGCAAGAACTGGGCGAGCAGGTTGACAGTGAAGGCAATGTCGGGCCTCATTGTGGTGGCCAAGTACATAAGGGAGCCGATGACTCGCAGGTACAGGGTCATATCAACTGGCTCCCCCAGGTCAGCTGGGTCATCCACCTTTAGGGCGGACTGCCCCTCAGGGGTCATGGGCGTGGAGGCCGTGCGAACGGCTGCAAGAAGGTCGGCAAAGCGCTCCCCCACAGTCTCTGCATAGCGTCCCTGATGGACACGGAGTGTGCGGCGGACACGGTCGCGCACAATCTCCATCCCCCAAAAAAAACAGGCCTCACCAAGGTCTTTCATCTTGTAGGCCAATGTGAGAACGGCCGTGGTAGCATTCACTGCTTCCAGGTCGGGCGCGGCGATCAGAAGATCGTCCATGTAGACGAGGATGGCAACAAGCGCTGCTAGGGACTGTGAGAGAAACAAAGATGGGTCAGCATCGCTCTGAACGTACCCTGCTCGTCTCAGCGTGCTGGTGATCTCCTGATTCCAGTAGCGAGGTGAGTGTTCCAGGCCGTACAAGGCCTTCCGCAGCCGGTACACACGACCGGTACCATCCTCGAAGCCGGGAGGCTGCACCATGTAGATTTCCTCCTCAAGGTCCCCGTTCAAGAACGCGTTGTTGACATCCATCTGGTGGAGTTCCCAGTCGTGTTGTGCCACCTGGCTCAGCAGAGTGAGCGTGGTCGTCATTCGACCAACAGGAGCAAAGGTCTCGGTGTAGTCCACGACTGGGACCTGAGAGAAGCCTTTTGCTGTCAGGCGTGCTTTGTAGCGTTGCACAGTGTTGTCTGGTTTTAGCTTTTTGCAGAGAACCCACTTGGCCTTGATAGCCTTGCGGTTCTTTGGCAAGTCCACCAACTCAAAGACACCATGCTCTCGGATGGCATCTAACTGAGCCTGGCAGGCAGCGCGCCACAACTCAGCATCTGGGGCTGACAAGACCTCTGGTAGGCTGGTGGGATCGGGAGACAGCACTAGCGTACTGCGTGTAGCCAGCGCATCGCCGTAGAGGGAGGGTCGACCAACACCATTGACTCAGAGGCGTCACGAGCAAGACCGCGCTCATGAGCAAGTAGTGCTGCACCAGTGGCACAACCCGGGTGAACCTCAGCAAGGCCGTGAGCACTCAAGCCAAGGGCCTTTGTGCTCGGATCACCGTTGACGACGCTACGCGTGGGGCGAGGGCGGAGACGTCCACCAGGTGCCCGTGTGTAGGGGTCCGACGGGGCAGGAGCAGTGGGCGCTGCTGACTCACATGCCGGTGTGGACCGCACGGCAGGCGCGCCACTCAAGGCTGGCGTGGGTTTGACAGCTGGGGGCTGGCCTACGGCAGACGCAGGCGCGTCTGCGGCCGGAGATCAGGACAGCCCAGAGCCAGACATGGGTGCGGATGCAGAGTCAGACTGAGCCTCAGACGCGGGAGCAGACGCGGGGTCAGGCCAAGCCGCAGATGCGGAGGCCGACTCGGACGCAGACTCGGACATGGGCGAGAGCAGAGAGTCAGGGGAAGAGGACTGAGCCCCAGTCGGAGCGAGGCTGGGGGTGTAAGTGGGCACAACCGCTGGAGGCAGCCCCGGGGGCTCCGGCGACGGAGTGACTGCACTGGACGGGGCCACTATGCCAACTGGGCCAGGAGCCTCCCCCACACGACAGGGACCGGAGCACCCAGGGGCATGAGCAGCACACAGAGCGTGGATGCGAGCAAGGTCGCGGAAGGCGAGGTACTGAAAGAAGAGAGCATCACGGGACTCCATGATGCGGCGGCGTTCAGGATCCTAGAACCGCCAGGCCTTTGACCGCGGGGCGACGCCAACGAAGGCGCAGAGGCGGCCCCGCAGAGAGAGCTTGCTCCCCTGCTGCTCCGGCATGAACCAGACGCAGGCAAGGGAGTCCGAGACACGAACTGCGCGACGTCCGTACCACAACTCGTAGGGCGTGCGGTGACCTGGGAGGGGACCGTGGAGAATGCGGTTCCAGACCCAAGTCATGTATGCCATGCCCTCAAAGGCAAAGACCTCAGGCATGGCACTGTCGGTGCGCATGGCGCGGACCGCATCCTCCATGGTGCGGTTCCAGCGCTCTGAGACACCGTTCTACTGGGGGGTGGCGGGAGCGGAGAGGTTGTGGAAGACACCAAGCTCGGTGAAGGAGCGAGCCATGTCACCGAGGTACTCGCCGCCGCGGTCCGCGCGAAAGGTTTGAAGGCGGTGGGGAGACTGGCGTTCGGCCATGACCAGCCAAATGCTGACCACAATGGTTGCATCGCTCTTCTTACGCAGGCTGTAGACCCAGCGCATGCGCGTGAAGTCATCGGTCAACGTCAGGACGTAGCGACCGCGGTCCTCCTGGAATTTGACAGGGGAGCGGGCCCATGAGGTCGGAGTGGACAAGCTCCAGGGGCCGACGAGCCCTAGAGGCAGACGCAGGATAAGTGGACCGGTGCATTCTTCCTTTAGCACAAGCCAGACAGTCGGTCGTGGGCGGCGCCTCAAAGGATGCTGCATCAAGACCAAGAGCAGGCTGAGTGCGGATCAGCCTGTCGACAGCCCCCAGGTGCACATGACAAAGACGTCAATGCAGGAGGTGGTGGTGCTTGGGGGTCAGAGCACCAGCAACGAAAACACGGGCAGCGGAAGAAGGAGTCAGAGGAGGTGCACTTGCAGAAGACCCAACAATGTGGTGCAGATCATCGACGACCGTCCTACTGAGGATGGTCTCCTCGGTGTCGCGCACGAAGATGCGAGCATCGGCAGCTGTGTGCGTGACACTGAGGCCCATCTTGGTGCAAGCACGGACTGACAGCAGGCAAAGTTCCAGATCAGGTACAAATAGGACGTCGGGGATGTATACGGGACCAGCGGGCCCGGTGAATTGCACAACCCTAACACCCGGGACATGGACCTCATGGCCAGCGGCAGTGCAAATAGAGCGAACAGCGCTAACGGGATGCAAGACGACAAAGGCGTCAGGACGACACGTCATGTGATGGGTGGCACCAGAGTCCACAACCCATGTGGCATCTATGACGCGTGTATAAGGGGCAACGTGGCACTCGGCGACTGAACAAGGCGCGGCAACAGATCGCTCGGCAGACAATGCTGTAAGACGAGCGACGGAGCGTACATAAGACGCATGCAACCAAGACACGTCATCGGGTCCGTCACACGCACATGACTGGGCAGAGGGACCACCACAGGCATCATCACGCAACGACACAGACAGTCCACAAGCAGTAGGACCGCTCGACTCAGTTAACTCACTCGCACCTCCCTGAGATGAGCGCAGGGCGAGAAGCTGGTGCAGCTCGGCAATCGTCCTGTCACGTTCGACGAGCGCCTGGTCGCGAGGATCTGCGGAGTAGCCTGTTGTGGCGGCGGACTCCTCTGGGACGGCTGCAGTAGGGCAGCCGAGCGGGCGGTCGCACCGGACGTCTGGCGCATACGCGCCTCGTGCACCTGCTGCAGTCCACGGGTGATCTTGGCCCAATCCAGTGGGTGTCCTGTCAGGCGATTGCAGTCGGGATAGCGATGGTCACCCTCGCAGTTGAAGCACACGAGTCGGCGTCCCGTCGTGCTGCCAGAGCCGCTCCTGCTGCTGCTGCCACCGCTACTACTGCTGCCACCGCCGCTGCTGCTGCTCCCGCCGTTGCTGCTACAGCTGACACTGCTAGTGCTGGTGCCGCTACTGGTCCCACCACTAGAACCACCACCTGACGCTTTGCGGTACTTCTTTCCCTGAGCCGGAGCCATTGTTGCTGTAGACGGCAGGGAGGGGGATGCGGCGGCAACTGCAGCTGAGGTGGTGCTACGTCGAGCACGGTTCGCGGCGTCCATGCCGGCGACATCCAGGAAGTGGAGAGTGGCCTAGCAAAGCTGGGTCCCGTCGCTCGCCATGTCACGAAGCAGCATCTGATCGAAGTTGCTAAAGACGCGCACGTAGTCGGGGTGAATGCCGTAGAGGATAATCTAGAGGGCGGAGTATTGCGCAGGGGCATTGTCCCCAAGCCCCTCGTAGAGCTGGATCGCCCGGCGCCAGTACTCAACTGCAGACTCCTTTGCAGTCTGACAGAGGGAGTTGAAGTCGGCGAGGCGCTAGGACGTCAAGGCCAAGGTGGCGCCCTCGAACAGGGTGACGACAAGTGCCCACGCTGCGCAGGGGTCAGATCCTGGGCCGGTTAGCGAATCGCCAAGGAACCGACTGAAGTCCTTGGTGAAGTCCGGGGCGGCCTTGATCAGGCCGGAAGCTACGCGGACTGCCATCTGTGTCTGGGCTGGGTCAGATGTCTGGTATGGAGTGAGGTAGTAGGGAAGGACTCCCTCGCTCATGGCCCACATACGGAAGCGCGGTTCCCAGGACTTGAAGTCGTTCCCAGTCCGGAAGACGGGCGGGTCTGACTCAAACCACTTGGGTGGCTTGACCATCGGCAGGGCAANCTTGGTGAAGTCCGGGGCGGCCTTGATCAGGCCGGAAGCTACGCGGACTGCCATCTGTGTCTGGGCTGGGTCAGATGTCTGGTATGGAGTGAGGTAGTAGGGAAGGACTCCCTCGCTCATGGCCCACATACGGAAGCGCGGTTCCCAGGACTTGAAGTCGTTCCCAGTCCGGAAGACGGGCGGGTCTGACTCAAACCACTTGGGTGGCTTGACCATCGGCAGGGCAACAGCCGAAGCCACTCTGGGGCCAGGCATCGAGGAGGCAATCCCCTTACACAGGCGGGCCCGCAGAGCCAGCTCCTGAAAGCTCAGTGGGCGGCAAGACGAGCTCGGGTCAGCGTTGGTGTTGGAGCTGGTGCCCTGGAGGGCTGCATTGGCCTCATGCGCTCTGTGACGCACCTCCAGGCGAATAAGGCAACCTCGGAGCACCTCTTCCTTGCCCTCCTCGCCGAAGTCAGAGAGGTTCTCCGCGACTTCATCAACATTACCGCCGTGGGCGAGATGGTCCTCGCTCGGGTCAGTCGACAGATGCTGCTGCTGCTTCTGGGGCAGTAACCTCCTGACCAGATCCTGTAGTTCGGCAACCTACCTCGTCAAAGTATCGCGGCTCTCCCCTTGTAGGTCCGCCAGCGTGCGCACTTGGCGCGCCAATGTCGTCGAGCTCGGCGGCCGCTGTTGCTGCTGCTGCAGCGCCTGCTTCTGGTGTTGCGGCGGTGGCTGCTGCTGTCGCTGCTGCTGCTCTTGCTACTGCAGTGGCTGCTGCTGCTGTTGCTGCTGCTGTTGCTGCGGCTGCTGTTCCTGCTACTGTGGTGATGATGGCGGTGGTCGACGTTGACCGCTGACGGCGCTACCCTCGGCAGCTGCGTCGGTAGCCATATTGGAGGAGGTTAGCTTTGGCATGGCGACCGGTTCCCTCCCTTGTTTTGCCCTCTGCGGAACTCCTCCGCGAAGTGTCTCCGCTGAATCTCCCCTTCGCGGAACCTCCCCTTCGCGGAAGTCTTCCGCGGAACGTCTCTGCAGATCCCTTCCGCGGTGAACCTCACCGCAGAAGCTCACCGCGGATTACCGCGGAGTACGGCGTTTTATAGCCGATTACCGCCGATTACCACGGTCAGGTCAAGATCACGGTGGCGCGGAATGCAGCAAGGTGCCGCACCCGGTCACCGCAGTCGTGCCAATGTAGAACACGGCAGGATGCCGCAAGCTGTTGGGGTTCCGCGGTTAGCACTGTCCGCACCCGTCGCGGAGCGATCGCGTTCTGGAAGCGGAGGGTGTGCCGCGGAATTACGACCGCGGAGCTGCGGCGAGCAGCGCCGTTGTATTCTGAAATGGCCGCGGAGGTGCTGCGGCGGAGCTGCGCGGATCCGCGGAACACCGCGGATCTGCAGTGGCAACGTCACCGCGAGGTGACGAATTCGGAACACCGAGTGCCTCCGCAGCACTGGACGCATGTTCAGACGCGGTGGCGCGGTTGTCGCGTCCGCCGCGGATGCTTTTTCACCGCGGAGCACCGCGGAATGACCGCGGAATGTCCGCGGAACGACCGCGGAACGACCGCTGACTTCTTAAAAGAACGGTCGAAGTGGTGGTGGGCCCTGCCATGACCTCCCGCCGAGACCGTGGGCACTACTGCTGCTGCTACTCAAGGCAACGACTGCGGTTGCTCACGACTTCTGCGGCTGCTGTGTCTCTACTGCGCATCTATGCGAGCACTGGCTCGCTGCTCTGATACCATGAGGGACAGCTCCTAGCAATGCTGTTACCAGCGTGGCAGTACAAGCCAGCCAGCTCACTCACTAGCACACACAGGTGTAGGTGAGAACAGCAAGGGGTTGGCTAGGGACACAAACACAAGTGTCAGAAGCTGCAAATATTGAAATGTGCAGAGAGAAATGACAACTGAGGTGTGGGCAACCTAAATAGCGTCACGGATCTAGTGCACACCCACACGGTGCACAAGGGCGCTATTTTCTAGTAGGACAAAACAGTGGCAAAAGTACAGTTTTGGCCATGATTCCCTGCAGACACGTCAGAACGACGAGTTTTTTGAACCAGAACAGCCGCACCGTCAAGATCTACGTCCCGATAGGCTGCACGCCTACGTGCTGTGACACAGCATGGATCTAGAAAATGCTGAAGTCTTCTAGGCGTCGGCCGCTGCCGGCCGCCAGCCTTCTGCCGCCGTTGCCAGTCTCAGGGATCTGCACGTGAATGGACATGAACCGAGGGGTTACCGTAAGCTGTGTACGACACACACAAAAACAGTCATAACACTCGTCTTCCATCACTTCAAGTGTGTTGCACTTCATCAAAGCATACCACCATCATGGAAGAGCCACTTCATAGTTTTATTCTGGTTACGCAAAATCGAATGGGAAACTACCGACTGAAAGCATGTGCAATCCCAAAACGATTCGATGTGGTCCGCCCTCCACTTCTTCAAATGAAGTGTATGTCAATTAGGTGGAAAAGAGGTTATGTTTTTGTCGTTTTAATTTCTTGAATATTCACTAACATCTTTCTAATTTGTCATAGATCCTCTCATTTGTGGCAAGTTAACAGCTCTAATTGTTTTCGGTCCTTGTATCGTGGCTATAGTTGATTGTGCCATTGTCGCCAATGATTCTTCACTAGTGGAGGAATAAGCATTCCTTCATTCAAAAAGCTAGAATGGAGGTGGCAGTGCAGTAGATGCCAAGAGAAATTCCAGAACAGATTTACTCCTCCTGAGGGAACAGTCCTTTCTCCTTGATCTATTATGTGATATTCAATACGCTCCACCTTCAGCTTAGGTGGCTCGCTCACACACATTTCCTACGCAACACTAGTCCATAGCCAATTAATTTTCCCTTGTTTGGAGCGACCCAATACTTCCATCCCACTACATCGGCTAGCTATTGTGGTGGTCCATTCTACCCGTCCTCTTCCTCTTTCTTCTTCACAACATTTTGTCCCATAAAAACATTCCTTCCTAATCCATCTAAGTACACCATTGCCACATTGTGCAACAAAAGTGTTGTCGTTTCCACCAACATGAGCACCCATTCCAACATCGTCACCATTAGGAGAGCCGATTCACAATGACAGAAGAAGTACACGAACCAGTAACAACGCCACTAGCACTATCATAATCTATGGCAACAACGACGGCTCTATCATCCACAACCTTGTTGTTGCCTTCATCGTAGTTGCGACCAATGTAGTGAGTACCGCCACCACCACTACCACTGCTAGGGCCTCCATCTTCACCACTATCGCAACCACCAAAACCACTAGCTACCTTTGTAGGACCAGCAACACTAGCACCAACAGCACCACCATAAGGAGTAGCATCAATGCCATTAGAAAGAACATCACCAGAAGCAACACGAGGAGTAATAATAGCAGCATAGACCTTTGTGTGCGTGCAAAACGTACATTGCCACTTAGGGTTCAACACCTCATCCAAGTTTGACTGCTTCTCAAAAACTCCTGACACCAACGCTTTCCTCTTTATTGAGTTGCACCTTGTCAATTGCGACGTGTCCACTATTTCTACAGAACAAAGAGAGGGTGCAAGAGAATATGGGACTGGAATGGGATACGATGAGAATTGAAGGGAAGAGGGGGATTGTGACCAGCAATGACTCTACAAGGCCCTTGAAATCTTCCTCAAGAAATTTTTCGATAAACTTAAAGAGGAAGTTTCATGCTTGTTCGGGTCCATAGTAGGGTAGCACAATAGGTAGAGAAAACATGGCTCACAACCACTACAGTTTTGAGACACGAGTCCATCCGTTGGTGCACATTCAAAAACAGCTGGTTTGTGATGTTTTGTGATCATGTGCGCCACAATGTGTATAACATGTTGTGGCGCACATTCAACATGTTTATGTGAATTTGCAAAGTGGGAAACTTTTAAGAGGCTTGAACACAACATTTCAGGGTATTGTTGTACCAAGTGGGTTGTGACCCAAACCTCTTCCCTAAGTGAGGAGATTCATGGAGAAGAAATTCCAAAGGCTCCCCTTGACTCCATTATGCTATTCCATATGACTGATACCATTCATGTTCTGGTATAGGTCCACCATGTACAACCACATGCGGGTGTTTTTCATATTCATTAGGCCAGTCTGGAAGAGGATCAATGACCAAAGCCAACAATGTTCAGCTTTTTCACACGGTGTATCCAACTCCTCCCCCTTTAGCGTCACCGCAACCCCGCTAGGCAGGCACCCCCTACACTAGACGTGTACCACACATGTAATGCTTCATACCAATAGTCTTGTCTTCTCTTAATGGGGTGTGCCAGGATGGTACCCCTGAGGGCACATGTACCTTAATGCAGTTTAATTTAGAATATTGTTGTGATGCATGGTTTGCTTTGATGAAAAAATGATGCCTTTTCATCACTATTGTATACCCTTAAGTTCAATGTAAGCACTGGCTATAAACTATAAAGTATAAACTAAAAATTTGACGAACGGTCTGTTTCGGTTTTTCCGTTCCAACGAATGCTCTCTAGAGTCCAGTGACCATGCCTCCTTGTCATCCTCGCTCAAAGCCGAGGCTGACGAGGAGGTTGTTACCAAGCCTGATGACGAGGCTGTTGCACACTTTGATTTCTTAAAGAGTGATAAAAAACAATGGCACCAATCCGAATACACAAGAAAACATGAAGTCGCATGAAGTCGCTTCAAGGTATCCATTGATGTGCTTGGTACGTGCAAATCAAAGACAACAGAGGTCTGAGTGGCGCAATCATCCCATTCGAGGGAGTTCTAGTAATGCCACAGGTGTGGGAGCTTGGCTAATGCCTTCCACTGATCACATCATCGGCCTTCTGGCGCGAGCATGTAATGTTCAACATGCTGATAAGGTCTAGAGAGAGAAACGTGGAACTCTGTTGTCTCCGCACTTTCATCTCCAAACTGGATACGACTGGATGCGATCAAATTCCATTACCCATGTTGGCAACAAGAGAATCTTTCTCCAACATCTAGCAATGTAGAGTTCCTCTTGGCCATGAGGAAAAACAAATACAATGATTCTTTGAATAGTATCTCAAGAATGTGGGATCAACTATTTTAGAGAGTTATTCAGACCCCATAGAGGTTCCTCCTAATTGCCCTTCATTCACCATTATAAGACAACGATATCCAAATGTGGGGGTCCAACGGTCCATTCCATCTTCTCATAAGTACCTTGTGATAAACTTTAGAAGAGTACTCGTGAAAGAGATTGCTTTATGTAGATGACGAAGAATTATTTTACAATTCAAACGAGTATGGTTGTTAGATTCTTCAACTAAGGTGTGCATACCCTTGAGGCCACATGTTTTATTGTTGATTCAATTGGCATGGCATGGCAATTGAGTGCTTTGTGGAAAATAACGGGGTCATAATTGATAGACGCTTGTTCATCTCTCTTTCTCGTTCAAGTCATGTGTCAAGCAGTAATCAACTGCTCTGCTGAGGTAGCTCAGTTGGAATTTTATGCTGAACTCCTCCCAATTAGAGATTGGATCCAATCATTAACTTATTCAACCATTGATGGAAGAGATTTTTATCCAAGCAAGGCATCAGTAGTTGGAGAACGTCTCCACTACCTCAAGGTCAAACCTTTACCCATGTGCGGTCTGATTGAGCATGAAGGAAAGCAAGTGAGGAGCATAACATCTCATTTTTTGGTGAAATTTTCACAGTAGCAAAGTGGGATATACCTCCCAACATTCACTTGTCCCATCAAATGAGTTGAATGCAAGTGGGGCAAACCCACTTGACAGGTGATGATAATCTCATTGCTCTATAACCCGGGTCTGGTTTGTAGGCATGGGTACAACATGCCATTATTACCATAAGTTTGTTGTTGGTAGTAGCAATTGTGTTATCCTTTCATCATCTTGTTAGGGATTAGCTCCTATAAATGCATTTTCTTGCTCCAACGGAGTCCATAAAGAGTGGCTTATTAACAAGAGGATGACTGTAGCTTGTGGATTCTTGTTGGTACAACTTGATGGACTTGTCAGTATCTCTTTGAAATAAGACTTTCACTCATGAGAGTGGAGAATCCAATGTGTTTGTGGTGGTCTATGATGATATTGGTTATTTCCCATGTTGAGATGGGGTGAGTCATAGTTCTTCAAGAGCCTCGTTTGGACATGCCCTGGTTTGCGGTCCCACCTTTTTCTCACACATTGCATCATGCACTTTTCCGCACATAAATAGTTATCCTCCTTGATAATATTTATGGCTCTAACATTTCATTCATTGGTACGCCCCTTGCGCTTGATCCCATTTGCATGCCTCAACTCATGACACTTCCAAAGCGTTTGTATCGTCACACTTCAATTTTTCCTCATGTCTCAGGAATTCAGAAACAAGCAGAGTGCCTAAAATGGACATCCGATGGGTCTAGATGTACATGCCATACCAACACCAGATACACAAGACCATAACTCATGGCATCCTATCCGAAGACACACTCTAAGTGTCAATGCTTGTTTCTATAGAAGAACACAAACGTGAATCTGAGATCATTTACACAATCAATGTGACCGGGAAGGCATGAAGGTGTTTTGCGTACTTTTTTTTGTGTGGCATGGTTCCCAACTCCATTAATCGTAATAGTTGCTGTAGTTTCCTGAACCAAATTTTGTCTATGTTTATGTGAGAGCTTGATGTCCATTATTGACATCATTTTTGTATTGGTCGCTTATGGTCAACGAGGTCACTATGGGTGCAAACCTTGGTAACATTGTACGATTTGATGCATCACAAGGCGTCACTTAAGGTAGATGTTGAAGTAGTATGTCAACCATGAAGAGCATACTCAATCTGGCATCATCATTGTTTTTGCATTGTCATGCATGGAGTTCTACTGCCATTTGTAAGCACCCACAAGGCTTACTTATACATTGGCAAAATGCATGTCCATTATGCCGTCATGTAGGAGACCCCAACATGAGCTACTCATATGGCATGTACATCACCAGGCCACATGGTAAGCTCGTTATTTGCCCATGGCTTTCGTAGAAACCCAAACACTACTGATGCCTAGGAAACCATGACTTTTGGGCCAACATGTTCATGGTAGGCAAGATTGCAACTGTTATAGGTACAAATCATGGCTACGTTGCAAATAACAACGGCAACATCAGTCATATGTGTATGATGGAGATATTAGCCTTCCCATGGCTACATTTTCAGCAACCCCATGGCGTGTTCATCTACAATCACTTGGTCAAGACATCATCTAGATTATGGTCATAATCAATTTCAGTGCAAAAAAGACCATGATAATGTAAGTGGGGTCATAAGTTCTGTGGGCTCATGAAACTTGCAAGCAAGGACATTGTGTGACCTCACATTCCATATGCAAAACACCAATGCTACATGCACATTCACATTGAATCAACGGCTTGCAAAATCAGGGCGTTGCCTATCACTATGTGTTTGTTATGGTCAAATGCACACAAACTCATGTACATAGATATACATGTATATTTAATATTTATATGTATGTATATATATAGAGAGAGATAGAGAGAGAGAGAGAGAGAGAGAGAGAGAGGG
>SZWC01012703.1:2767-15737 GCA_023375785.1 Penium margaritaceum | reverse complement strand
GAGAGAGAGAGAGAGAGAGAGAGAGAGAGAGAGAGAGGGTTGTCACATGAGTTCTAGGTCTACACCATCTAGTGTAAGGCACTTTCAACATTTGAGTGGGAAGGCATGGAGGCCACAAGTGGAAGTTATAGCTGGAAAAATCATGAAAGGCCACATGCGTTTACGCAAAAACTTGCAATATGAAAGTATAGCACATTGTATTGCACACCGCTGCATGTAACCACATGGAATGTACCACACATTGTGGGTCATACCAATGTGATTAACTAAAGGTCATCATTGTGCCCAATGAGAAACATACACGACTGCCATCAGCAATGTCAATGTCATTTGCGTGTGTCCATTACCAAAATAACACACTGTTACTAGCAATGTTGGGGGCATACGTATGCTGGTGATTATAGCGACATCATGCCCGTAATGGCCACTACAGTATCAAGCACCCATTAGCTGAATTTCACACAAAGTGGTTATGACATCATGATGGACCTTCCACAGACAAGAGTGGAGACATATGCATTACAGTGGGAGTGGCAACAATGCTCGCTTCACTATGTTGGCAACATTGGTACGTGTTACATAGTAGTGGTGGCAATGCATCCAACAAAAGAGGCATTCTAGACTGTGGTGATCCGCTCAACCATGGGGACGCCTGACTCGTGCCATGTGCTCGTCCTCAGGGAAATGCCCGACTAAAGCGACGTGCATGACAGTGCGGATGCATTCAATTATGGCAATGTTTCCAAAAATGGTAACACAACCCACAGCCGTGACATGCCTGACTCTGCCCACGCTCTTGAAAGTAGTGACATGTCCAACTGCGAAGATAAAAACCCAACAGTGGCAACACACCCATGGAAATGACATGCTCGACTATCAAGATGTGGCTGACTATGGCGGAAAGTGTCAACACGCCTAAAAACAATAATGTGTCCAACAACAATCATGCACCCGAAAACAAGAATCTGCCCGACTAGTACGAGATTATACCCAACAACCTCAGCACGTCCATGACACTGACACACCCAACCTTAGTTGCGACAAGCTGATCGGTAGCGGTGGTACATACTCAATGGTGCGGTTTGTAACACATACGACGATAGAGGCATCGGTGACACTGGCATGCACATGACAAAAGCGACAACAGCATGTATCTCACAATGATGCAAGTGGCAGCACACGTCTCACAACGACTGTGGTGGCAACACACATGTCATAACGGTGGTGGCCAAATTTGTTGCATCACATCGGTGACATCAACAGCACGCATCTTATAGTGACGGTGATGGCATGCACCTCACATGCCTCATACCTGCTGTAGTAAAGCCATGCAATCCAAAATGGCAGTAGTAGTAACACACGCTCTTGAACATGGTAGCATGTATTTCAAAGATGCATGTTGTAGTGGTAGTGGTACCTATGCTGCTGAGAGACACGGTGCCTCCATTGCTATCGTTTCTATCGTGAGGTACGTGTTACTACTTATGATAGCAAAGACAACGAAGGAGGTACCATTTAAAGGAGGACAACAGTAGCAACATGTAAGGCAACAAGGATGTGGAGGCACACATGATAGTGGTGCTAGCTATAGCAGACATGAAGGTGGGAGTTTAACTTAGGTCATAATTCTTCTACTCTTGGCCATTACCGAGCACATTTTTCCTTCTGTGCATGGCCTTGAGGGTCTGTCCACTACCCTGGCCAGTTGTGCAAAACCCTTGGGGTCCTTCCACAACCCTGGCGATCCGTGCCCGACCCTGGGGATCCTTGCACGACACTGGGGATCGGTGCACAACCTCGGGGGTCTTTACACGACCCTGGAGCTTCGTGCACAACCCTCGGGGTCCATGCATAACCCAAGGGGTCTGTGCACGGCACTGGGGGTCCGTGCATGACCCAAGGGGGTTCGTGCACGATTCTTGGGGTCTGTGCACGACCCTTGGGGATCACGCGCGACCCTGGGGGTCCGTCCATGACCGTGAGGATACGTGCACGACCTTGGGGATCTGTGCACAACCATAGGGGTCCGTGCACGACCCTTGGGGATCCGTACATGACCATAGGGGTCCGTGCACGACCCTCGGGGTCCATGAATGACACAGGGGGATTATGCACAACCCTGGGGGTCTGTGCACAAACCTGGGAATCCATGCACAAGCCTGGGGGTACGTGCACGACCCTCGAGGTCCTTGTATGACCCTAGGGGTTTATAGGCGGCCCTTGGCTGGCCATCAGCCGCCCTTGGAGATTGTACACGGCCCATAGATTCACGATTGAAAATATTGACTGGCTTTTATAGGCATGTGGGTGGTCTTGGCTATCACTGGTGGACCCTAGGCGGTCCTAGACCGTCCCTCCTGGCCCTTGGTTTATTGTACCATGCCGATGGAAGTTGCACCTGGCCTCTAGCTTGCTCTTCACAGCCTCTGGGGGTAGCAGGTGGCCCTTGGCTACCCATTCTTGGCCCTTGGAGGTCGAAGACAGCTCCTAGTAGCTTGTCTACGGCCTTAGGAGGTCACACTTGGCCCCTGGCTTCCCGTCCGAGACCCTTGGAGGTCGTAGGCGGCCAGAGGTTGCCTGTCCTTGGCCCTTGGAGGTCGTAGACGACCCTGAACCACTTGTCTGACTGTTGGAGGTCGCATGTAGCCATAGGGTGCCTGACAACGGCTCTTGGAGGTCGTTGGCGGTTGCGGGTGGCCCTCCCAAGGCCCATGCTGGTCGTAACAAGCCTTGGCTGACCAGAACACGACCCTTGCTAGTCCAGGCTAGCTCTAACTTTCCCTTGCACAGCCTCTTGCCTATCTCAAACGGACGTTACCCCTTGTACACAGCCTTTTTCTGTCATGAAATACCCTCACCAATAGTAGACGACTCAGGCCACCCAACATGGCCTTGGCTAGCCAAATGCAGGTCTGGACAACTGAACATAGCCGTGGTCGACCGTACGCGGACATGGCCAGCCGTAAGCAACCTAGGCTGCGTGGTATGTGGCCTAGATAGGACGTAATCGGCCCTGAGTGCTCTTGTTGCAGCTAATGGTGACCGAGATTGAAAAGAGATTGTTACCACATGAGCTATTGCTACAATTGCAAGTGCTTTTGTAACTTTTGTTCCATGAACTATTGTGCATATACTAGTGTTTGACGGGACGCCCGGGTGCGCTGGCCAGACCAGAACTCCAGAGGTCCCAACAAGCAGAGTCTAGTGACTGTTGTTGAGAACAATTGTTGTGGGAGCTTGGTGCATGAATGGTATCGGAATGTGGAAGTGTGAGGTCAAGAGGATAAACTCCTCTGATGCTAATGAAATAACTCTAAGGTGCATGAGGATGAAACCCTCTCAATCGTAGCAATGAAAATCATGATGATGTTGACGAAAAATCTTCGAGCCCTTTCACCTACAAGGCCCACTAAGCAAGTGGCCTGTTCATAGGATGAAGGTGATGTGGCAGTCTAGAATCTTCTTCTTCCATCCTATTTGTTGCTTGAAAATCCCACAATATCTCCTAAAACTATTGTACAATGTCCTGAATAGACCTTAGTATTTTAGGAAGCTTCATAAAATGTTGCAAATAAAACAAACATAATACCCTACTGCCACATGAATTCGTGCATTAAAAACATTTTCTAAAAACAAATTCATGTATTCGTGTGCGTGTGCAATAAGCTTCTAGTTTTTTATGTACAATTTATTAATGATCCGTGGACTAGTTCGAGCTTTCGCAAGAACGAATTCAAATGTGCACTTTTTTGCTCCAGACACGTGGTTGCAGAGGACATTTCGGACCCAAATACGATGTTTTTCATGCACAACCTTTGGGAAATTGAGCACGCTTGCTAAAATTTTGTTCTTTTGTGTGCGGTTTGCACTTTTTTGTTGCAATAGTGTACAAACCCAATAATGTTTAAAAAAAAACTTTTGCGCGACCCCTAAATTACCTAAAAGCATGAATTCATGTGGCAGTGCGGTACTTCATCCAGGTGGAGTGTACATGAGTTAGCTCTAAATATCTGGGATTATGCTTCTCATTCTGTACTGCCTGATGATTTCGCCCTCTAAGATAATTTTCAACTTGGAGTTAAGGTTCGTTTTTCGGAACAATTATTTTCTTGTTTTCGAATTGGACGAAATCATCTCTGTCCATTCTCTGGATTTTGCTTTTTTTTGCGGAATCGACCGGTTGAGTTTGCCTTCGATGCATGTGGATTTCTCGTGTCGGTGCCTGTCCGACACCGTAAATCGCGTGTTCGTGTGACCGACATAGGTCGCGCGAGTGCACTTTGGTTTTCGTTCGGTCGTCGAGAGTCGAGGGCGGTCAGAATAAGTATTTGGGTGGTCTCACACCATAGCAACTCAACCTCCCCTCGCCACGTCAGGGGGGCGACACAAGCTCAACTCTAGCTCAAGTCGTCGCTGAGCGCGAAGAGGCCCACGAAATTCTGGCGAGGCGACCCGAAGTTGCTAGGGGTTGCTGCAGCCTTGGAGTTGTAGCAACTCGGCAGCAACTCCCGAGTCGCTCTGCCCTGCTGCCGTCGTCGCTCACGTAGCGAGGTGACGAGACGGATTTTCGTGCATGCCGGACTCGCGAAAAATGAGGAAAATGTGTTGTCGCGCACAAAAACATCAACGATCGCCAACTCTCGCTTGGTCAATTGCAAGGCCGTCCGGTGTGAGAGCACCTAGCTAGCAGTACCTTCACTGTCCGCCACGTGGATGTATGGACATGGTGGCAAGAATTGAGATGGTCGTGAAAAGTTCACGGGTTTCCGGCTTGCCGGCGATTCTCTCTGCTGGGGAAGGTTCGCAACTCTCACCGCCCTCATTGTTGTCTTCAAATGTTTGACATGTTCGCGCCAGCATCGTCAGTGCCACAAGTGGTCGTGGGACGATGACGTATGATCGCGATGGTGATGGACCCAAATGCTAGTGTGACCGAGAGCTGCAGCTGGCCATCAGGGCACGTTACTACCCATCAACGCCCGCTAACCAAAAGGTTTGATGGGGAGCTGATGGGCCAACGTCATCGTCGCGCGGAACTGGCAAATGTTAAGAAAACTACCTGCTCTTGGATCAGATAGCACCTGCATGTTTCGCACACTGGCGAATGTCACCCAATGACCCATTGTATAATTTTTTAAATTGAACTAGTGGTGGGAAAGACTTGATATTTTTATTCATCACCAATGGCTGACGTCATGACTGTGATGGCCAGTCAATCGTTCGAGATTATATGGCCGATTTAATTTTGTAGTACGCGCGCCTTTTTTTAAACCCCCTTTGATGGCATGTGACTGCAGCCACTGATCGCTACCAACGGGAGGCAGACCGCATCAGGAGGGGGGGGTCGAACTCGGCACCCGGCATGAATTTATTGTTGTTTAAAAAGCCGGCCAAATTGATCCGGGGCTCCTAGTTTACAACCAAATGGGAAGCGAGGACCCGCATTGCTGCTCGCATTTGGGCGGTGACCAACGCGAGAGCCTTGCGGAGAGCCTCGCGCTTTGAGATTGCCGGTTCATGAGCCGGTCCCCGGCTCCTCGCCGCTCCCCGGCTCCTCGCCGCTAGAAGAAGAATGCAGTCAATTGCATCCTGTGTAGTCGCCGTGCAACAAAAGGATCATGCGATTGTACAGCACAAACCAAAGAAAACAACTGCGGTTGCGAATCAAACGTAGTTTTGTTTCAAAGGGTTCGCGATCGTCGAGGGCTTTTCCACGTTTCTTTGGCTTCCCCTCTCTTCGGTCAAAGGCTTGTGTTGACCCTCGATGTGGCCGGGTTGCGATTCGGATAAGTTGGATCCTGTTTGAAGGGCCCTTTCGTCATTGAGATAAGTCGATAGGGCTTCACGATTTGGTGAGATCGGCAGTCGGGGCCCTTTGGTTGACGGAGGAGCGAAATGGGCTTCCTAAACGAGCTGCTAGTTGAACCCTGGCCTTGAGGTCGAAATGCCCTTGGGGGCGAATCAGCACTTTGATTTTGCTATTGATTCTATGATCTCGCCTGTTTGGTTAGCGGGAGGCATTGCGACGATCCAATTTGTGAGCGCTGGTGAATGCTCGCGAGGGCGCCAAACGCCGCAGCAGAATCAAAGGAGAAATCAAAGGGTTCCCGCTAATTCATTGTGATTTCATCGCCCTCAAATCCTACGTGGCGGGGTTCCCAACGTGTGGGAAATTTCCAAAGTGCGGCGTAACGAAGAATCAAAGCCAAGACCACTGTGAAGACGTTCATTTATCAAACCTTTTAAAAATGGTTTTAATAAATCTACTTGGTCATCAAAGGCCAAGGAAGATTTTCAAATTGGCTCGAAACTGGTCGAAAGTTTACGCGCCTCTTGACGACGCTCTATTCGGGAGGTGCGCAGCGAGGGGGTGGCCCATCGGAGAAGGATTCTTCCGTAAAATCAGGACTTCCAGCCGCCATTGTTGGAAGGGGTAAACCCGCAATAGCTGGCGACACGGCAGCAACGCCCTGCTGATTTGAACCGGTTCGCTCTCCATGACAGAATCACAAAAGAATCATAATTTAGTTGCAAAATCGATGCAACCCTAGAATAAACAGCAAAATCACAGCGCCGGTACACCCCCCTTTTGTGAGAGAAGTTCCATGACGTCAGCAGTGACGGTTTCATGGACCACGTGTGACGCACTTTCCACGTCAACACCAGTCTTTTGCGCATCATGCACGTCCAATCAGAGTTAAAGCTTGCGAGGTCGCAAAGTGCCGGCCTTCCATTTGGAAGTCTGAGGGGGTGTCACCAGGCACCCGTCCATGGCGACGACCGCGCTAGCACTCCCAAAGGCAACGGTAGGCACTCGCCCGCAAGTCTGCCGCTGCTGCTTCGGCCGCAACACCTCTAGCCGGCCACAGCTGCGGCACAGGCTTCCAGCGAAGCTTCAACACGTCCCATCAGGCCGCTCCAGCCTGCATTCTGCCCTTCCTGCACCATTCTGCAGTGGAGCCAGCCGCTTCGACCATCCTCAACCTCGCCTCGTCTCCCACAGCCGCAGGTCTTTCGGCCCAGGCCTCAGCCGATCTGCCCCGCCACGACGCAGCCAATGCCTTTCGCCCAGCAGCAGCTTGGATGGAGAGAGTGGAGCCGAAAACAACAGACGGAGTCGACCTTGCGAGGAGGGGAATTGGGAGCTTGGCACGCGCGAGGTGGCAAATCAGCCGGCCAATGCCACAACGCCAGCTGGTCCTCGCGGAGAAAATGATGCAGCGCTCAGCGAGGTCAGCCAGGAATCGTTCACAGAAACTGATGGTGGTTCTTTTGGTCGATCAAACGCCGCCATCTTGAATGGCCGACCGGGAGACAATCTGGCTTCCATGGATGCTGGAGGTGCAAGCGGAGGTGGCACACCGCAGCAGGGGCAGCAGCAACTGCAGAAACAGCAGCAGCAGTGGGACCTGGAGTCAATGTTGGACAGCCCTGCAGTGGGCACGCTGCTGCTGGTGCTCGTGGCGGCACTGTGGGGTACTTACGGAGTGGCTGTCCGCAGCATCACCACACAGCCAGGGCCTCCAACTGTCAGCGTGTTCTCCTTCCTCAGAAAATGTGAGTGGCCTTCAATGCAGCCCTTCTTCCCCCCACCGCAGCGGATGGTGTGACATTGTTCTGATGTGTCTGCATTCCCTTTGGCCCTCATGAGTTGGCCCTCATGAGTTGACCCTCATGAGTTGACCCTCATGAGTTGACCCTCATGAGTTGACCCTCATGAGTTGACCCTCATGAGTTGACCCTCATGAGTTGACCCTCATGAGTTGACCCTCATGAGTTGACCCTCATGAGTTGACCCTCATGAGTTGACCCTCATGAGTTGACCCTCATGAGTTGGCCCTCATGAGTTGACCCTCATGAGTTGACCCTCATGAGTTGGCCACTCCCAGGCCTGCCTGGTCCAGCCAGGAAGTCCACACTGCTGGAACACTCCCATCCCCTCCCCTTTGCATGCACCCATCCCCCCTCATGCTCTCCCGCCCTCCCGCCCTCCTGCCCTCCCGCGCGCATAAAGCTTCCCCACACCCGACCCCTCAAATGGACTGTTTCCATGGCAGCTATTGCGTCGCTCATGTTTCCATGGCAGTCATTGCGTCGCTCATGTTTCCATGGCAGTCATTGCGTCGCTCATGCTTCCATGGCAGCTATTGCGTCGCTCATGTTTCCATGGCAGCTATTGCGTTGCTCATGTTTCCATGGCAGCTATTGCGTCGCTCATGTTTCCATGGCAGTCATTGCGTCGCTCATGTTTCTGGCGCTGCTCCCGCTGGAGAGAAAGCTGCTCACGCGAGGCTCCAGCAGCCAAGCAAAGGCCGCCCCTGCCACTGACACACCATCGGGCATGGAGGCATTTCCTCTCCCATCCTCTGAGAGTTCTGCACCAACATCAGCAACATCAGCAGCAGCAGCAGCAGCAACAGCAGCAGGAAAGGGAGCAGAAATCTCTTCCTCCGGGGAACCGGAGATGCGGTCCACAACGACAGCTCAGCTGGTGCTGGCGTCGGCAGAGCTGGGCCTATGGAGCTTCGCCGGAACCGCCCTACAGGTGTGCAATGGAGTGGAACTGCGGTGTGGTGCATGGCATGTCTTGCCCCACGTGCGTGCGTATGTGTGCTGTCCTGCACCAAGCATGTGCACGTCTATGGCCTGACAACTCTGAATGTGGCTTGTTTTCCTTTGCCTGCCAGACAAATGGTTGTATGGCTGATTTCCGAGCCTGTGGTGCCTGTGCCATGAGCGTTGCAGGGTTGGGGTCTGGAGTCAGCATATGGGACGACTGTGTGACTACCTCTTTTGTGCAAGCCACCAGGGTTTCAACGCCAATGCCCTTCCAAAGGATGTTGTCGGTTAACCTTGCAAACCGACAACATCCTCAAATGTATCTCCCTGGACTTCACCGCACAAAAGCCATCATTCGTGTGTGCACAAGCACAAGTGACTCTGCATACATACCCAGCCACAATCCCGCATATGCATAGAAGCACACAAGCATGCATGAACGCACGCACGCATGCACGCACGCACGCACACACGCACACACACACACACACACACAGACACACACACACACACAGACACACACACACACACAGACACACACACACACACAGACACACACACACACACAGACACACACACACACACAGACACACACACACACACAGACACACACACACACACAGACACACACACACACACAGACACACACACACACACAGACACACACACACACACAGACACACACACACACACAGACACACACACACACACAGACACACACACACACACAGACACACACACACACACAGACACACACACACACACAGACACACACACACACACAGACACACACACACACACAGACACACACACACACACAGACACACACACACACACAGACACACACACACACACAGACACACACACACACACAGACACACACACACACACAGACACACACACACACACAGACACACACACACACACAGACACACACACACACACAGACACACACACACACACAGACACACACACACACACAGACACACACACACACACAGACACACACACACACACAGACACACACACACACACAGACACACACACACACACAGACACACACACACACACAGACACACACACACACACAGACACACACACACACACAGACACACACACACACACAGACACACACACACACACAGACACACACACACACACAGACACACACACACACACAGACACACACACACACACAGACACACACACACACACAGACACACACACACACACAGACACACACACACACACAGACACACACACACACACAGACACACACACACACACAGACACACACACACACACAGACACACACACACACACAGACACACACACACACACAGACACACACACACACACAGACACACACACACACACAGACACACACACACACACAGACACACACACACACACAGACACACACACACACACAGACACACACACACACACAGACACACACACACACACAGACACACACACACACACAGACACACACACACACACAGACACACACACACACACAGACACACACACACACACAGACACACACACACACACAGACACACACACACACACAGACACACACACACACACAGACACACACACACACACAGACACACACACACACACAGACACACACACACACACAGACACACACACACACACAGACACACACACACACACAGACACACACACACACACAGACACACACACACACACAGACACACACACACACACAGACACACACACACACACAGACACACACACACACACAGACACACACACACACACAGACACACACACACACACAGACACACACACACACACAGACACACACACACACACAGACACACACACACACACAGACACACACACACACACAGACACACACACACACACAGACACACACACACACACAGACACACACACACACACAGACACACACACACACACAGACACACACACACACACAGACACACACACACACACAGACACACACACACACACAGACACACACACACACACAGACACACACACACACACAGACACACACACACACACAGACACACACACACACACAGACACACACACACACACAGACACACACACACACACAGACACACACACACACACAGACACACACACACACACAGACACACACACACACACAGACACACACACACACACAGACACACACACACACACAGACACACACACACACACAGACACACACACACACACAGACACACACACACACACAGACACACACACACACACAGACACACACACACACACAGACACACACACACACACAGACACACACACACACACAGACACACACACACACACAGACACACACACACACACAGACACACACACACACACAGACACACACACACACACAGACACACACACACACACAGACACACACACACACACAGACACACACACACACACAGACACACACACACACACAGACACACACACACACACAGACACACACACACACACAGACACACACACACACACAGACACACACACACACACAGACACACACACACACACAGACACACACACACACACAGACACACACACACACACAGACACACACACACACACAGACACACACACACACACAGACACACACACACACACAGACACACACACACACACAGACACACACACACACACAGACACACACACACACACAGACACACACACACACACAGACACACACACACACACAGACACACACACACACACAGACACACACACACACACAGACACACACACACACACAGACACACACACACACACAGACACACACACACACACAGACACACACACACACACAGACACACACACACACACAGACACACACACACACACAGACACACACACACACACAGACACACACACACACACAGACACACACACACACACAGACACACACACACACACAGACACACACACACACACAGACACACACACACACACAGACACACACACACACACAGACACACACACACACACAGACACACACACACACACAGACACACACACACACACAGACACACACACACACACAGACACACACACACACACAGACACACACACACACACAGACACACACACACACACAGACACACACACACACACAGACACACACACACACACAGACACACACACACACACAGACACACACACACACACAGACACACACACACACACAGACACACACACACACACAGACACACACACACACACAGACACACACACACACACAGACACACACACACACACAGACACACACACACACACAGACACACACACACACACAGACACACACACACACACAGACACACACACACACACAGACACACACACACACACAGACACACACACACACACAGACACACACACACACACAGACACACACACACACACAGACACACACACACACACAGACACACACACACACACAGACACACACACACACACAGACACACACACACACACAGACACACACACACACACAGACACACACACACACACAGACACACACACACACACAGACACACACACACACACAGACACACACACACACACAGACACACACACACACACACACACACACACACACACACACACACACACACACACACACACACACACACACACACACACACACACAGGCATGGGGCCTGGAGTCCACGAGCGCCACACGGGCGGGCTTCCTAGTGCAGACCACGAACGTGATGGTGCCGCTGCTCTCCACCGCTGCCGGACAGCCTGTGGGGCCCGCGACATGGCTGGCCGCCACTGTGGCCACTGGGGGTGTTGTCGTTATGGGCCTTGCTGACGATGATAGCGCCATGGTGGATGATGATGGCGTTGCTGGAGCCAATGCTGAAGCAGATCTGCCAGTGGATGCAGCAAGCTGCTGGTGAGTGACACCATGGCATGGCATGGCATGCACATTTGCTCTCCTAGAGTAAACAGTCGGCATCAATCTCTTGCGATTACTGACCATGCAGTAGGACCTTAAGCTTCAGCGTGATTGGATCGGATTGGATTGGACTGGATCTAGCTGTATGCATGGGAAGGTTTCAAGACTTGTATGTGTGAAGGCCACTATTGACAGGTGAGAGTGAAGTTTAGGATATTAAGAAGGTTTGGAAGCCTTCTAAACATTCTGTTGCTGGTGAATCGCAGCCGCAATTTGGGGCCACTCCGTTGCGTACCTCAAAATCTGCCTAGCTGCTCCCCACCTACCTCGGCTGTTGCATGATCTCTCCCTACATGAGATGGACTGTGGTACTCGTGCAACGCAGACGCTGATGAAGGCCTTGCGGCCCACACACGTTCGCTTTTTCCTGAGCTTCAGTCTTTTGCAAACACCCCCAACCCC
>SZWC01012702.1:34842-46519 GCA_023375785.1 Penium margaritaceum | reverse complement strand
AGGAGGAGGAGGAGGAGGAGGAGGAGGAGGAGGAGGAGGGGGAGGAGTAGGAGGAGGACGACGAGGAGGACGAGGAGGAGGAGGGGAAGGAGAGGGCCGGACGAGTTCTCCGGCTTGATTCAAGGAACTTTTCACACACTAACAACAGAAGGCTTCTGAGCACTTCTGAATGAAGTCTGGGGCGAAGTTGTCATATGCTCTGGTGCCACCAGGGCAAGTGATGACTCAGGCCAAGTCACTTCACCTGATAAAATACGCTTCAAGACAGTCCCGAACCACGTGCCGGGGCGTGTGGAATGCGAGGCCACCCTCAAACGAACAGCCCCGGCAATGAACCTCCCCAAGCGCGAATCGGATGGGGAAGGAAACAAAACAAGAATCACGCCATCCTCGACAGGATTCTTCTACTCGGGTTTCTCAACGACCATAGGACAGGGGAGGGGGAGCAGCATGAGCAAGTCAGTGGTGCGCGCCGGACTGGCCAACCTGGAGTGCAGAGCACGAGCGCGCGCGTGACAGGCCAAATGAAGGCGAGAGCGAACACGGAGAGGCACCAAGAGCTGGTCAGTGTGGGAAGTTAGTAGAGCCAGAAGTGCTCTCTCTCTCTCTCTCATGAAGGTACCGGGGGCTGCGGAGTGAGGGGAGAGGAGGAAAGAAGACCTCCGCCCCGCGTGGAGTGTCCATGTTGATAGTGATCGCATTCACTGGGGACATAAAAGAATAGGACTGTAAAACAGAATTGCCTGAGCAGTATATTTCTCCACCCGGACCCAGTACTAGAGGTAGTGCAGAACGCAACAGAAAGCCTCAAAACACCCTTCAAGTAACATTAATGAAGATTAAAAGAACATTTTCCACGTCACTCCAGACTGCCGTTCTGGTTCTCGAAGGGCTTTGTTTCTTTGCGCATTACATCACACATGGCCTTGCGGTTTGAGCTTTAAAACATTGGCGACTCACAAGACCAACATACCAAAAAATCTCAAATTAATTTTTTTAATCAATTAATGCTTTGATAATCATTAATTTCACTTTAATCACAAGTTTTTACACATCGAGGGTATGCATAGAATGGGACAAATAAGGCATGCTAAGGTCTTAAGCACACATGAAGTTAGCAGATGTGAAATTTGACAGTCGTTTCTAGGAAGAAAATTCCTCTCCAAACAAATTGGGTTTAGGATTTGCATGAAATGTTTAACGTGCGTTCTGAAGAAGCTCGTCTAACCTTTTTTTTATAATTGGTGAGCTTTTGGGTACAATACATATCAAATGTTTGTGAGAGCATTGGGAAATTTACATATCTTTTTATGCCTTTCCTTCCCAAATTCCCCTTGATGTCAACACGGTACAGTTCCCAAATGCAAGGACATAAATGCCCACTCACAAATAATCGAGCTAGTTGTGGCAAAGCAGTTGTCATGCACACGATTGGAATCTTTGAAGCAGTCCAAGGATCCCCATCTACGTTGTATCAATGTCACTTGACATGGTACTCGATTTCTTTTCCTTCACCATTGCTTTGTATCCCCTTTTACTATACCATTTTCCAGGGTCTCACAATACCGTTGGCTCATTGCATTGGAGTATCAGCCTTTATTCAATGGGCGTGTGCACTTCCTGCATACAATATGGTAAAATCCATTTTAGCTTGTCTGTAAAGTTTTGTGTTTGTTGGTGCATCGTTGACTTTCACGAGTCCCTAGAGTATATGCTGGGGCAATTTTGTCATCACGTTGATTTCTTCCTAAAAATCAGAATCCAAAAGTTCACACAGCAAAGCGTGGACATCGTGGCCAGCTGCAAGCATTTTGCAAGCACCTCACATGGCAGTGACCTCCAAGTGGAGTAGGCAAGCACACACATGAACCATATCACCTATAATGCCAAGCATGATGTACATGGTGAGAAGGTATAAGTCGCACATCAGAAGATAGTTTGCAAAGTTGAAAAACTTGAGTGATTTGTAAGCAGTAGTAAGTGCTCTTTTATCATAATGGTTGTCCCTATTGAGCACATTTACACACGTGCAAAAGGAGTAATGATGCATACTTGAAGTGTCGGGCAACAAGTCGAGCGATGCGCACAACGCCAGGTTGTGATGGGTTGCTGTAAGAAACTCTGTAGAGAAGTCTTAAAGGTTCAAGAATACTGTGGCGCTTCCCTGTACAAGTTTAGCGCTGTCCAAAGCTGGACCGGAGAGTATCAAAAGATCAACACAATTCACTATAGCTCTTTCAAGACTTTTGGAAATTGTTCAAAGCTGTCAGAACTCCGTGGGAAAAAATCGCCGGGGTACGGGCTGTTGGGCAAAATGTCCTCGGCCGCATAGCGCAAAAACCCTAAGGTTGTCGTGCCGTGGGCCATGCATGTAGGGACAACAATGATATTGCATGGACTTTAAGGACTCGTGTACAACAATTATTTTGCACTTTCCCCACGTTTAGCTGTGATTTTTTCATGCGTTACAAACATAGGTTGATGCAGGCTGAAATAGTGATGGCTAACTATTTCATGTTCCATAGGATGTCGTACTATCCCCATCGATTACGCGATATGTCGCAGCCTTGGAACTTGATGCAATACTCCACCATTTTCCTCATCGTTGGTGTCCATTGATTTCTTCAACCTCATACTCCATGCCCTTGTCAACTTCCACTGGTAATGGCATAGGCGTGTCTTTGCCAGGGAAGTACTTGGTCGGATCCCGGTAAGAATTGAGGTGGCTGATGTGGAACATCGGGTGAATAGCCATGTTTGCAAGAAGAGAAAATTTGGCTACAACAGGTGTCCACATCTCCTCGATGAAGAACAAATGTATCCACTTTGGGTTGGGCTTAGCTCAACTCTAATTGACCTCGTAACTTGACATTCACTGAACAGAGTTGGAGACAATGATTGGCATTGAACTTGGTATTCATCCAGTGTTTGTTGGTAGCTTGCTTCAGTAGTGCTTGAGCTTTTGCAAGAGTTTGATGTGTCTTCTACTAGATGCTGAAAGAGTCTTGACACTGGATGCTGAGTTCTTAATTTTTCTTTTAACTCCGCAACAATGTGAGAGTTGCGAAGTTCACAAATGACCTCAAAAGCAACCATCCTTTCCCTCCTTTCTCTGACAGTCGCCGAGTTTTATGGGATCTTGGTGGTCGGTAGCTTGACACCCCAGTCAGTGCCACGTGGCTCGCAAAGAGTTTGGAGTACTTGTTCAAGAATTTGATTGATTTACTCGGTATGCTCGCCATTCTAAGGATGGAGGGCTGTCAATAGCTAACGCTGGGCTTTGTAGTGAGTCATCAGCTTTTGCCGGAAAATGCTAGTACTCCTCCCATCTCTCATTGATGATAGAGGATAGGACACCTTGTAGTCGGAGGATGTCAGTGAGGACTAACATAGTTGCCTTGGTAGTGGCTAACGTTGTAGTCCACCAGAGGAATTCTGTCAAAACCTCCCGGTGTGATAGGCACAACAGTCACCTAATCAATGGAGATGTCCAACCACAACTGCTTTGGCACAAAATTTGGTTGAATCAAATCAGGGAATTCAGATTGACTCAACATATCGCATTTAACACACGTCACACATATATCATTAGTGTATGATATTGATCTGCACAATGTACAACCTGCAGTACTTCACGTTTTTCTTGAGCATCTTCTCCTTGCCAAAGTTTTCACGTAGACTGGTATTATGGCTATCCTCTAAAAAGATCCACCCCAGCTCTTTCTTGGATGGTATGGCGACTTGGAAAATGAATCACGTTCGTTAGAAGGATTCACGGAGCTATAACTTGGTCTTGACATAACTGCCAGATTCCTCATAATCCTGTTGAACAATCGCTCAAAGTACATGTCCAATATGACTTGCAATGTGCTGGTCACCAACTAAAGGAATGTTCTGGTTTTGTTTTCCAGGTCGGTACTTAATGTTGTAGTTAAATGTGGACTGATGAACTCCATCCATCAATTCATTTGACAGCTTAGGTACAACTAAGTCTTGAGATGTTTCAGTGCATCGTTGTAGTTTTGGATGACACATCGTCAGCATTGCATGTAGTACCACCACTTTTTGGATGCACGCAGAATAATGGATTGTGTCTGTTCATAGAATCTCACAAAAAGATGAGTTTGTAGCCACTCATTGTGCAAGTTGTTTAGATAAAAATATCATGTAGCTCCTCAGTTTTTAATCAATTTGATTTCCATATCTGACAAATCCATAGTACCCTACTTTTCTTTAACTTAGGTACTTAAGATTTTTTGGGCCTCATGCTTCAACAATAATCATCATTTGCCAGGTTGATTAGGTTCTACCTAATTCATGTCAAAAGGGAGAAATTCTGCTAGTTAATCTATCCTCTGGGTTTTTTTCATCCATGTTGTCTAACAATATGTGTGCGTGGTGTGAAGCACACCGGGACAATGTCCACGGCCGCCAGGCCTCTTCGCGTTCTGAATTCATCAATGAAAAAGAAGCGATAAAGTGAACATCATATGGAGCTACGAGTAAATGAGGAGAGACACATACAACATCAGCCCAACTTCATGCAACCTCATCCTCCTCATCCACTTTGTCGCTGTCAAACAGCAGCTCATGTTGCATACATCGTTCCTCACGCTGGAAAGCGGGAGTGAACAACCCAAGTGTGAAGTTCACCCTGGCCCATGCTGCCTTTACTGTTTCCTGGTTAGCCACATGCATCCATGCCTCGTAAAACCAACCGCAGGCCTCTTCCTTGAGTTATGCCATGCCTATGTTGAGGGGCAGACCATGTTCTATGCGTTTTGTGCCCCATGTTGCATACAGTTCTTCAATTATATGTTTTAAGGATGCATGAGGCCAAAATCACAAGGTTGTTCCTTGGATGTGCATCCGGCTGGTGTGTAGCATGTGCGGATGTATGGGTAGGTCCCACGCAGCCACCCTTGGAAGGTTGCACATGCATACGGCAGCCTAGCATCAAGGATGAGCATCATGTCCGCCCCACCAACCTCGATGCCTAGCTGTGCACACATGCGCTTGTAGTGTTGAACAATGATGGTGTGTATCCACTCATGTGTCTTCTCACCGATGGCCCAATGGTTTTGCATTTATACATGAGGTTTGCACCTGCGGCAGCCATCCTTGTTGCATGCGGGCTGTGAGGGAGAGAGCGCTTGCTTTTGGCCCGAAATATCAATTGTAGTGGCAACATATCTCCCGTCATGCTGCATGTCACTAGAGCAGTAATTTCATGTTTATCTCCTAGGCCGATGATGTCGATGTCCATGCTACCTTTAGGTGCATGTGTGTAGTTGGCGGATGGCATGAGCTGCACCTCTATGAGGTTACCGTTGAGGATGAGGAAGGGGTTGATGCCACAGAGTGACATCATGATGGTTGCCTGACAATGGAATGTAAGGACCCATTCCTCCAAATCCATCGGGAGCTTCTGCTGAGCCGTCGTCCCACAACGCTAGGACCACCCAAGTTCATGCTTGATGAGTGTGTGGATCCATGGCCCTCCAAATGCACGGGACCCAGCTTTTTGAGGGCATCCGGGATGTACCCAGCGATGACACTGTGGACAAGTTTGTGGATAATTTTGGAGTTGAGGATGTTGTCTGCATCGGGTACGTCGGACACCTTTCTCTTTATCTCCTTGACAATCTCCAGACGAGTAATGAGCCACACCTTTTTCCCCGATTCCCATGCTTGCACTTGTGGTTGCTTGTAAAAGGCACAGATGCAGACTTGTTCACAGCGGCAATGACTACATCACGATACTGTGGCTTAAAAATCAGCAATCCAGATTCGAACCACCCATGGACCGTCGATGGCTTCAATTGATCGTACACTGAATGCCCATCGGGTGTTCTAAAGGTCTTTTGGAAGTGTTGAACGACTGAGTAGGTGGTTGTTTTCATTTGATGAATTTGTCAAGTGTCCAAAAATGTCCTGACCCAAACCAGTCACAGTAGGGTCCCCTCTTGCTACAACGGGAAGCACCACTGTTGGAATCCGTTGACTTTGTTGTTTAGGACACTTACAGCACGATTCACTCTGTGTCGGTGTTGTCGTTTGCACCCTGCTTGTTGTCGCTTCTCCCATTGTCATTGTTGCCACTGATTGCTCATGTCAATGCTACTAGATATAGGGACAACATCGTTGTCACTGACACTGTCGGATGGGACATCACGTGGCGCATTGCTACAAACGTCAGCAGGTTTCCCCTAGATGCGGAGAGCACCTGTGCGCAGTCGGGTGACTGGGGCTACCCACTTTGGAGGGAAGAAATCGTCCACCTTGGCCTTGCCCTTCTTGGTGGAGGTCGGTGGATGGCGGACAGGGGGGTACACTAGAGGGAGTTGTGCCGACTCCTGCATGCGAGTGGCAGCTTCGTGGTCCCAGAACAACCGATACCATCGTCCAAGCAGTGTTGACGAGTGGGCTCCTTCTTCTCGCAAATCACAAGTGCCACGTTGGTGGGAAGCATCAACGGTGACACAATGGACTTGGGCTCCTCATTGTATGTTGACATGAAAGTGCATGCAGGCCGGGACACCTCGGTTGCGTCAGATGCCGCAAGCACTTGAACCTTGTGTCGAAGGCAAACAGGCCTCTTTGGAAGTGGTGCACGTAGATGGGGGCCTTGGCAGACAGCTTGAGCAAGGCGGCGCGCACATTCCTCGGGCGTCACCTTCTGCAAAAAACGATCCATGAGGAGGCACATGGACGTGAAAGTGATAGATGGCAGTTACACTGACTACTACTTGATTCGGTTATGCACTTCAACTTGACATGACATCCAAGAGTGTTAAGAGGAGGATCCATAATAGCTGCCTGGATGTTCAAATCTTTTTCTTTTGCACCACCAATGGATACACCTCCCACTGCCACCAAATCGATGTGCACTGAATGAGCATAAGACGTACAATTGCGGCTTTGCCAACCATTGAGATGTTATCAAGGTCAGCTCTGGTCAGTCCGTACAATAAACAATCGATGTCAGGGTCGATCGAGATCAATGTTGATTTAAAGGGAAATGCCATTTCGTTGAACAAATGTAGAATAACCATCTAGATAACTTGTGAAGTAAAACCCAGCCAGAATTTCGAGGAACACTTGACTAGCATTTCCACAATGATTAAAGTTGAAGAACAGTAAGGTATTCCACCAATTGTTAGCCCCTAAAATATCCCTGCTTCATTCTTCAAGCCCGGCTTCTGAACCATCTAGTAGAAATGTGAGAGAGCTCCCATCGAGTTATGTTAATGTTGTTTTTTGACTTAATCAATCCCATGATTGCACCCATAGCAGTGTCACCGATTAGTCATTGCACTCCTCATTGCGCTTTCCAATCTCCAGAGTTCTTGTTTGTAGCATTGTGAGCTGCTCAATGGGTAATTTGTGGGCACGGATTTCTTTTGACCGAGCGAGAGCTGCGTCGTATACTCCTGTGCTTTACCATTTCCCAACTTTCAAATCATTTTCTGTAATTTCCTCCCCTTTTGAACCTGCTACCTATTCTTCCAAAAGTCTGACTGTGGCATGGCATCCCACAAGTCCAGCATAGCCTTGATCTTGTTAATTGATGGCGTCAATCTCCATTGGAGCGGAGCTCTCCATGGAGCTTTCCGCGGCAATGTAAATCACGGCCTTCGGGTCTCCAGCCATCAAATCTTGCATCAGACTATTATAGCCGGCACATGTGATGCTTTCAACCAGATTTATCATTCATGTAAGGTTTTCCTAGATGCAAAATATTGTAATTTCCTGTTGTATGTTACACTTGAAGTTGTTTTATTGAAATATATTTCCTTGGGGGTTATGGCATTGCCAGTGATGAATTCGGTGGAACATTATGTGTACTCGGTCATGCTAGAATGATGCACCGGTCGTTGGAGCTTGTAGCATGCCTCAAACTTCTCACTCAGGTTTCTTAAACACAAGAGGATGACACACGTAAAATCTTCTGAACTCTTTGGTGCATCTAGCAAAGTTTGGCAGATTGGATTGATCTTCTCTGAAGGCGGAACACCTATGGTTGATGATGTGAAAGATAAAGCGATTGATCTTCTCCGTTATGTGAGCTGTTGATCAGGATCCACAGTTTTCTTGCTTCCTTCAAATGTCCCTGAGATTGGTCCACTAACTCATAGCGTGCTAGGCAAGAACTTGGATGCAAGGTCATTTCTTTTCATGGTTTTTCACTCCAACAACAGTGAATTACACCACAAATTCTTTAGACACATCTAAATCCTAGGTCCCTTTAGATTCATGAGATGGGACAGCGTGGGGAGCGCTTGTCACATTTGGGGTTTATTCATGAGTTGGTGGATCCTCTCAATGAGCATTGTTTTTTGCATACACACATTCCATAGCTCCTGCATCGTTGTGTTCAGTTGTTACAACAAATGGTTTTTGAGACTCTCTAGTCCTGGCAGCTTCTGGTACATGCTATCATGAATGATAACTTGTCTTCTATTTCCTCCTCCCATTACACCAGGCATCACCCCAAAGCACAATGATAGAGGCGAGGGACTCGCCAAGCTCGAGGATTTTGTCACAGGATTGGCCATTGGATTCACTGTTGCTACGCCATTTGTCACAAAGCATGTCATTGCTTGGCTCATTGATGTCTCTAGTTGCTAGCGTTTTTCTTGGGATAGTATTGCTTGTCATTGGATGTGCTTGTTCCTTAACCGTTGTCGTTGTGAAATCTTCACTCTTCTGGAAGTTGGAAATGCATTGCAAACTTAAACCAGTTTTTTTTGCATATGAGCAAAGTCATGAGTATCCCTCCAACATCGTTGTGCTCTTTTACCAAGAGTTACACTGAGCAAAATGTAAATGGTGAACAGTCAAAGCTGTGGATCAATGGATGATTTTGAAAGTTGGGAGACTTTAGTAATATATAATTAGTAGTATTCTCACCTCGATGACAAGGGTCAGAATTTTTTATCAAACACATATGTGTGCTACAATAAGAATGAGGCAAACTTGTGTACGTGGGTGCTCAAGTAAAGTGACACGTGTGACATTGCGTCATGGGTGGTTGTTCCATGAAAACGTTCTGAGAAGTTAGGGGATTTCAAGAATATTGATGCGCTTCTTTGGTAAAGTCAATAAGTGAACATCATCTTACTGAAATATCCATAACAGTTGTGATAGTTCTCTTGATAATGTAAAAACATGGTTGAACCTTTCAAAAACATATGGAAAAAGACACGAAGGTAGGCATGGCACATTAAAGGTGCCATCCAATCTCAGTGGACTAGCATTTTTTATGTGTCAATCTAGATTTCACAAGATTCCTGGTTTTTTCTCCTTGCAATAGAAGGACATCACATGAAGGGGTGGAGGGAGGAGGAAATTTTGTGGCTAAAATATATTACCCCCTATTTCCAACATTGTTTTATTTCAACCTTTAGAAAAAAGAACCCCATAAAACATTTGAAACCCTATTTGAATAGAATTTTGAATGTTTTGTGGGATTTTGTCATCAGAAGTTGAAACGAAACATAAACTACACATTCAGGTTATGGTAATGCTCGTCCACAAGCTCCTCAAAGGCCCCTGTATCGTGGGATCCTACATAAGTTTCTTTGATCCCTGGTGCATTAACTCACGAATCTCCCAAAAACTGCTCCGGACAGAGCCTTCAATCTCCACAAAGGAGGAATTCGTGATAGTTGGGACAGAAAGATTCTCATGCCACGACATGGCCATAGCATGGTATGCAACATTGGCATGCTGGTTTGCTACTTGTTATCACATGTACACCATTTTCTCTGTGTCACCATAGATTGTTCGAAAATAAGGAAGCCATTGCTTTTGTGGCAAGGATTGGATGGATGTTCACACTTTTTTATTGCATGTGTGTCTGATACACATACTATTTGTAAATATCATCATCGTATTCTTCATTGTTTGTAATGAATATGCCATTTCTACAATTCAAAAGCTGAGGTAGGTTATTTGGCTAGTCTAGAGCGACCACTTTTGCTTGTCTTGTCTATATACTACTGATTTTATATCCACTATAATTTCTGATTAGTGTTTTAAAGGAAAATGGAGTGTGGATGTAGGATCCGTCCATCCATCTAATTCATTCTAGATATTGTGTGCCACTCTCAGGTAAATTGTAAGTAATAAATAACCTTTCCAAAGATAACTGATACGTTCTAAGATTGAAAATAATCGGCAAGTGCCATTTTCAGGAAAGGACCAACTAGTATGGATTTTGGGATATTCAAGAGATATGGTGACATCATCCTTTCATCTTGACACACTGATAAAGAAAAGGTCACAATGACATTGAATGGCAATGAAGGTTTTTAATTTGCTTGAAAGGTTATGGGATCCCACATTGTTCGACATACTTTCTTACATATCTAAAACCAAGGAGGAATGGGTTTGAATGAATTAGATAGAAGTTGTGACCCTCCAATTCTCTTGGCTGTTTTCATTAGATTTTGCAAGATGACATCAAATGCTAGTCTACACTGTTGTGGCTATGCGCTTTAATTCTTTATATGTTACAGGATTAGTTTTAGTAAATACAAATACAAAACGGGAAGAATAAAAAATAACAGGGGAATTCCTCCCATGTGAAGGTGGATCTTGCCGCTATTACGTAAGAGACAGTTTCAAGCAAATATGAGTCAACTACATTACATAATTGGCTCCCAAAAAAAAGTGAATATGATTTGTATGGAATAGATACAATCAGAATGATATCACAAGCAATAAAATAGCAACTGATACCACTGGACAAGAGGGGTCTCATTTTTTTGGCTCAAAATGGTATTTTCTGCATAGGGGGAGGATGACAGGGACAACGAACATGGCTGAGGACAGAAGGAAAGACATAGGGAAGAGGAGTGGAAAGGCGTGAACGTAGAGCTAGTGGAGATGGAAGAGAGAATAATGGTGGAAATAAATTGGGGAAAAGAGGAGGATAAGGAGAGAATAGTGGAAGGAGAGTAGGGGGTAGAGGGGGGTGAGGAGAAAGGCCAAGAAGGAGAGGAGAAATGTATGGTTAAGGGTTAGGGCTGAGAGGATCACAGGTCAAGGGTGGTAGACTGGGTGGGCGATGATGAGAGCAGTTAGGTGTGAGAATAAGGGGTTGATGGTAGAGGGAGAGGGAAAGAAAAACAATAATGGAGTGAAAGAGGTGAAGTAGCATGAATGACAATGAGGCTGGCAATGTAGGAAGCCGAGATAGGAAGATCAAAGAGAAATGACCAAGAAGAGGAGGAGACGAGGAGGACTTGATGAGGCATCGACAAGGAAAGCCATCATGGGAAGTCTTGACAACATGTACAGGGTAGCATTATAGGAATAACGGAGAATACAGAAGAAGTGAGTGTGCATTGAAAAGGAGACGGAGATCATGGAAGAGAAAAGGGATAAGATGTTTTCACATCAGTTACGGAAGGGGAGGGGATGCGATAGATTGAACATTGGGACATGAAAAAAGAAAAGGAGGCTATGAGAGGGTACACAGCTAAAGGATGGGCCGCCAGAGGCACTTTTGGATGACATGGCAGTTGAAAGGAGAGAGAAAAGAGCATGAGGAAGGAGGAGAGTTGATGAAATGAGTTATATGGGGGCAAGAGAGAGAGAGAGAGAGAGAGAGAGAGAGAGAGAGAGAGAGAGAGAGAGAGAGAGAGAGAGAGAGAGAGAGAGAGAGAGG
>SZWC01012701.1:62534-78655 GCA_023375785.1 Penium margaritaceum | reverse complement strand
AATCGAGGACGATTCGTAGCTAAAGGGGGAGGAATGTAACACAACGAATTTTAAAACAGAACCTAATTTTTTACAGTCAAGATGGACTGTCATAATCATTACGTGATTGCGACAGTCCATGGACACTGTTCCGCGACCGACACCATGAGGTCGCGTCAAACTTGACTCAAATGCGTGAAGCAAACAGTGGGAATCGAATCCAATCGAACATATCGACAGAAATTACGGTCAGGAAGTTTCTACCGTTATTTCTAAAGGAATACATAAATAATTATGAATAATTAACAAATCATAACTTTATAAAGAAACAACAACGTAGCTTCGAAAGGGCGAGGCAAGCCATGACGACTCGGGCAAGGAAAGACCACTCCGACGAGAAGGATGGTCATTCAGTTTTACAACGCGAACATTTCCGAGCTCGCCGAGACCTTTCGACACTAAGGCCCAACTTCCGCGTTACAGTCGTCGACTGAGGAATATGTATTCCCCGCCTTCTTATGTACAAAAATGTATGCGGCGTCTGTACTCATCTACCGCGCGCAAGACCTCATTTTCGCCATTCGAATGAAAATGAATAATCAAAAGTGCGAACAAAAAAGGCAAGCGACAGAGGATTTTACGATGGACCAACAAAAATGTCAAAAAATATGGGTTTGCGTTGCATGTGACAGAGGATTCCACCGTCCTCTCATGTTTTGCCCAATGACGCGACTGTTCGTGTACATCAAAACGGTACAATTTCTACAGACAAGATCCTCCGTCGCAAAAATATCTCTGCACATGTACAAGGCGGGAACCGATCTTCGACATTTCTCTACCCTCTGACCGTCTAACAAAAACACGGATAGACAGGCGGCTTCGCTTAGAGGATCTTATCAAATCTCTCCGACCTCCAAAATTCCTATTGCGGTCAACCGGTCTAACAAGAACGTGAATCCGTGCTGGCGGTTCAAGTGATTAATGTACAACGCAACTTAATCAAGGACGAATCTGACCGCCGTGGCATCGCACGACGAAAACCGTGTCGGCTAAGGTGTCGCGCAAAACCGCCCATTCGAATCATCAAAGTCTGATGATTGCAATCGAAGGCGACGCAGGTGCAAGTCGTGCCACTTCTCATCGACTTTGCGAAGGCACTCATGCAAGGGCCGTCTTGGCTAAACTCCAATTCACCCCCATTTTCAACCAACCGACTTTGAGAAGCCCCCATGCTGAGGATTATAACACGTCACCATCATTCAAAAGGGCAAACTTGTCCGAGGCTATGACCTGACCAGTCGCCACTGTATTCCGCGACGATGGAAACATGAGGGCATGGCAAGCGCCTACACTGACTTTCTACTCATAAAAGATGTGACGGTCGGCGATGACCGCACGATTACTCTGCCGATTACATCGCCAGACTCCGACCTCACAGGAAACTTTCACCTCGTACGCCGCCCCAACAGCGAGCTTCCGAGGGACCATGTGTCTCAGGAATAATAACCTTGGAAAAAAACTACAACATATGTTAGCACCGGCGTTTGACCTTAGAAAGCACAAGTAGAAACAGATCCTTCAATCGAACCACCTTTAAAGTTCAAGTCCGAGCACCGTCAGTGAAAGGATAAGCAAACAGTTTGATATTTTAGAAAACAAGGACGGCCATAATCGCTCGGGCGTCAAAGCGGCCGTCTAGCCGTTCAAGTACGTCTGTAACTTGGAACATCTTTGCCAGGTTTGAGTCTCCGGTCGATGAGGAATCAAATAGGCTCCAACGCTAGCAGCCCTCTACAACACATCACCTCCCACAAGGACAGGGACCAAAACAAGATGATCTGATCAATTTATCCCATTCAAAAACCATACCACTAACTCCTCCCAGTTTTGCATTTTTTCGGTTACGAGGCATCCCTATTGTTATCCGTTCAGCATCCAAGGATTTTTTTACAGGTCTTCTTTCCCTCGTTTTCTTGTCCACCTATCCATTTGTGGGAGCTCAACCAAAATGTGAAACACAAAAGGTACGCGTTGCATTATGTTTAAACTCCACTGGACAAATGAGATAGGTGCGAAACACAACTCAGCATGCAATAGCACATCCCAGTTTGTTGACATGCAAAGAACAAGAGGTGAAAACATTCACTTTGTAGTCAGCTCTTGCAGGGGCCACCAACAAACAACGTGGATACTACGCTGAGCGTAACGTCGGTGGTTCACAGGGATGAGGTGCGGAACACCTCATCCCTGTTTTGGGTGTTTGGGATGAATGGATAATTTGTATTAAACAATAAGTGTACTTCCATGATGAGTTTCAAGTGTGTCAAGCTCATACATACAATGCCGAGGATGAGAATGAGGCATAACTTGGGCGTTCGAGTTGGGCGACGCATGCAAGGTTGCGCCATGAGCAGTGAATTCGAGAAGCTATGCCAAGGAGTCCGGGGGCTTCGAGAATATCTTGATGCNAGCACAAGTAGAAACAGATCCTTCAATCGAACCACCTTTAAAGTTCAAGTCCGAGCACCGTCAGTGAAAGGATAAGCAAACAGTTTGATATTTTAGAAAACAAGGACGGCCATAATCGCTCGGGCGTCAAAGCGGCCGTCTAGCCGTTCAAGTACGTCTGTAACTTGGAACATCTTTGCCAGGTTTGAGTCTCCGGTCGATGAGGAATCAAATAGGCTCCAACGCTAGCAGCCCTCTACAACACATCCATGATGAGTTTCAAGTGTGTCAAGCTCATACATACAATGCCGAGGATGAGAATGAGGCATAACTTGGGCGTTCGAGTTGGGCGACGCATGCAAGGTTGCGCCATGAGCAGTGAATTCGAGAAGCTATGCCAAGGAGTCCGGGGGCTTCGAGAATATCTTGATGCTTCTTTATATAGGTTGAGCGTTGTTGGGAAGTTGACCGAACGATATCAAAACATCGATATGGTTTGCGACACTTCTTTCAATCGTTCTGGATAGTGGTCGAATTTGTCAAAAACGTATAGAACAGGACAACGCAGGTCGGGGTAACTAGCCAAATTACCCTTGGCCAAACAGCTAAAAAATCCTGAAGTCGTTGCCCAGTGGGCCATGAATGTAAGAACAGAAATAACCACTCGCAAGTTCTACGGACTCATGTACGCTAGGGACATAACACTTTCCCTCCTTCAGTCGTATTGTCACGGCGTGCTAGCAGACGTAGGCCGGTGACGGTGAATGTAGCCGTTGTTCAGGTGATCAACATCAGAGAGGTTGTCATACAGCTCCCACCTTTTGTATGCTGTGTCATAGTTGTACCAATTGACCACATACTTATTCATTTTCCCACATCGTTGATATCTGAGGATATCTTCCATCACATACTCCGTATCCTCGTCCACTTGTATACGAGGTGGAGGTGTGACGTCTCTGTCGAGGAAGGTCGTGCTCGGATCCCGGTAGTGCTTGAGTTTGTTGGTGTGGAACACAAGGTGGATCAGCATCGTGTCAAAGAGACAAAGTCGAGCGATGACCGGGGTTTGCATTCGCTCGATTTCAAACGATCCCAACCACGAAGGTTTAAGCTTTGCGCAGTCCTGTCCTCAAAGTTTGATAGTCGCCAAGCTGAGGAGGACGTGATCGCCAGCGCTGAACACGTCATCGCTCCGATATCGGTCAGCTACCTGCTTCATAGCTGCTTATACCTTCGTTAGGGTCTGCAGTGTTTCCTCCCAGATGTTTGCAAAGTAACGGGAATGAATGTGAACCGCGGGAATGTTGTTTTGACTCTGTAAACCAACCGGTGTGGCGATACGTTTGCCATACACCACCTTGAAAGGTATTTTACCACTTTTAGTGGAAGTTGCAGAATTATACGCGAGTTTAGCGGGTTGCAATTTTGCTGTACAATCAGTGTTGTTTGAGTCGAATAAAGTTCAGAGAAGTTATAGGAGTGTCTCGTTGGTTGGCTTGGTTTGCCCGTGAGTTTGAGGGTGCAATGTTGTTGATAGCTGAATCCGACTGTCACAGTGTGCCATCAATTTGCACCAAAAATGGCTAGAGAAGCGGCTGTCTCGATCATTGATGATGGTACGCGACACTCCAGTAGCTACACAATCTGTTTTAGAAGCATCAGTGCCATTCCTTCTGCGATGAAGGTAGTTGTCGTCAAGATGAAGTGTGAAAATTTAGAAATTTTGTCAAATATGACGAGGATGACGTCAAACCCCATCACAGTGGCGGGCAGTCCCGTCATGAAGTCATGCTGATGTTGGCCCATGGTTCTGTCAGAACCGGTAGGGTTTGGAGTAGACCAGATTGCCTCGTGCGTTGAGATTTTTTTCTCTGACAGGTGTCGCATGATTTGCAGAAGGCTCCCACGTCGGTCTACATCTTGTCTCACTAGTAGCACTTTGCTAGCATTTATAGCGACTTGTCCTCGCCAAAGTGTCCACCTGGACCAATGTCATGGCATTCTTCCAATAGCATCTGCCGTAGCTCCTCGTTTGAAGGAACAACAACCTGGCCAGTAAATCACCATTACCAGTAGGGGCTGTTGAACCAGAACTTGGTTTTGTTGCAGCCACAGGACTCCTCAAAACCCTTTGCGATCAGCCTCGCAAGGTATGGTTCTCGTTTGACAAGCAACGTGATGATTCTAGCCATTACATATGGTCTTTGACTTAGAGCATCCATCGGATATGTTTTTCCATACCGGTATTCGATGTCATATTCAAAGTTGGACTCAAGGAACTCCATCCATCGAGTTTTTCCACGGCCTAGATTTGGCAAGGCCTTTAGATATTTCACGTCATGCTGGTCGGTGCAGACAATGCATCGTCGGCATTCTGGGTAGCATCACCATGTTTTGAATGCATGCAAAGTGCGAACATCTCCTTCGCGTGCACTGTGTAGTTCAGTTCTAGTCCGCGTAATCTTCTTGACATATACACGGCCGGTTGTTCTCCAACGCCATTGCCTTGGAGGAGAAAGGCTCCGATGGCTCGATCAGACGCATCCAAGGTCATGATGTAGTCCACCTTTGGATCTTCCAATGATAAGGCCGGCACCGAGGTCATAGCGATTGTCAAGGAGTTAACGCTTCTTGTTCGATGTCCCCCCAATTCCACTCCGTGGTTTTCCGGGTGAGATCGGAGAGGGGCGCTGACACCTGTGTATAGTCCTTGACAAATCAAAGGTAGTAGTTGCAGAATCCCGGAAACACTTGGAAGTCCCATGATTGTTTGGGCGTCGGCCAATCAGCGATCGCCTCCACCTTTTTTGCGTCCATGGTTATCCGTTCGCCACGGATGATGTGGCCCAAAAACTTGATCAAACAGTGACTGAAGTGGAACTTCAAGAGTTTTCTAAAACACTTCTATCTTTGTAAAAACCTCGAGAACTTTTTGCGATGTCCATTGTGCTCCTCCGGGTTACTACTGTACACCAGGATGTCATCGCAATGTACGATGATAAGTTTATCAAGGTACGAGCAAAAAATGTTCTTCACCATCGCAATAAATGTTGTGGGGGCATTTGTGAGCCCAAACGGCATGAACTTGAACTTGAAGTGCTTACATCGGGTGTAGAATGATTTCTTCTTGACGTCCTTATCTGATACGTGCAACTGATGATAGCCAAGGTGTAGGTCAATTTTGCTGAAAATTTAGGCCCCACGTAGTTGGTTAAAAATTTCATCTGCTCGCAATAGGGGGTAGTAGTTCTTGATGGTAATGTTGTTCAACGCTCGGTGGTTCACACAGATTTGCATCTCTCCTATGTTTTTTCACGAAAAGTACTGGTGTTGCATAAGGTGACGTGGAGGGTCAGATGAACCCGTGCCCGAGCATCTCATCCAGCTCGTTCTTGAGTTCGATTAGCTCATGATCTCTAATCCGATAGGTCTCTTTCACCGTTTTTTTGCTGCCTGGATTCAGGTCTATCTTATGGTCAGTATTGTGTTGCTGAGATAGTTCTCGGGGTAGTACATAGGGAAAAAAACCCCTTCAAACTCCTCAATGAGTTCTGCGAACTCTTTTGGTACTATTGTAAACTTCTCAGTCCTCGTCGGTGTTGCTTCAGCAGCTGCCATGTCTTCCACTTCTCTTGCTTCCACGTGGACTAGTCAGGCTTGAACTCAATGTTGTAGGTACTACTTGGCCACGTCCAGAGATATCCATTAGCATTTTGTGGCTGTTGCAACTTCCTCTGCTGCTTCCACCTTTGCTGCTTCATGTAACCGCCGCTACATCGTGGGTTGCTCGACCAGTGGCAGGTGTTGCTTTCTGTCATAAACGTTGATGTACACTGCTTCGCTGCTCCAGTCGACCTGCGGATTGTGCTAGTATAGGAAATCTTGCCCGAGGATGATTTTCTGGTTGCTCTTTCGGCAAGTTCCCCCGACTGTTACATTGTGCAGATCTCCGATTCGTAGCCAGAGTGGTTCATAAAGTTGATAGATCTGCAGCCGACCGTCGACAGTTTTTCCTTCAAAATCTCCTGGTTCAGTCTGCAAACCTAGCTTCCTAACCATGTCATTACTGACAAAACGATGAGAAGCTCCTCCATCCAGTAATGCCAGTACCGTACCACGACTTTTACAACCCCTTGGTTGTAGCCAACCACTCCTAGCAGTATCGCTGGTTGGTTGTCCTGGTACCCCACGTCAAATTTTGTGATCTTAGGAACCCTCGTCTATGGCAATGTGAGCCGCTTAGATGGGCGAGTGGTCGGCACATACTTTCCGACCGTACAGGAGCATCACCGTCTACTCCTGCCCTCTTCCATCTCTCAATTCCTCACACTTTTTCTACAACTTTCCCCCCCTTTTGGCTTGCTGTTAGCGCTTTCAACACTTGCGCGAGATATGACGTGGCTTTTTCCAAGTCCAAAAGAGCCATTTTTTGTGCAGATTGACGTTGTTGATCTCAATCGGAGACAAGGTTTCCACTGACTACCATTTTCATCTGTCACGATAAGGATTGTGGCTCTAGGGTTGCCAAACGTTAAAATCCTCACTCCGAGCATTGTAGTTGGCACTATCGATGTGGTGGACTGGTTTGATCATTTGCAGAAGGTCATCTTGGATGCCAAAGATGGTAATTGCTCACCAAACATCTCATTTCAAGCTATTATTGTAGTAGAAATACAGCTTGCTGGGGGCAAGGACAGTATCGGTGATGATTTTGCGGAACCGACAAGTGTATTCTGCCATGTTCGACTACTGACGCAGAAAATGGAGTCTGTACCGTGTGTAAGGTCTCTAATTCAGCTTTCTAAAGCAAGCAAGTGTGGCACACTCGAAGTCACTCCACGTTTCGGGTGGAGCAAGGGAGTCGTGCAACGTCGAACTGATCTGGTCAAGAGGTAGTGTACATACGGTCAACGGTTTGAGAGCTGTCGCGAGAGTTGATGATACAGCTCTGTCGGTATCCTGCTGTCGTTGGATGTCCTTCAGATCTGACCACCAACTTAAAGTTGTGCCAAATGTAAGCAAGGTCGCGAGGTCAATTCTCTTTTCTCCATTGTTGACCCCAGCAACACCTCCAAACTCATCAGCCACATCCTGACCATTGGTCCCTTGGAGTTCACGGGATTGATCGGCTCAGGGAGCGCCGGTCAAATACACAGTTCACTCGAGAGTTGTAAACTTCTCTCGGTGAGCACTTCTTTGCACACACGAGAAACTCTAAGCTCTTCCATCACCACATTGAGCTCTTAGAGGAGATGAGTGTTGATGCCCTAGAACCCTGACACTTTATGGTACAAGTCTTTCTTGATTTGTGCTTGTTGGCCGGGACCTCCCATCGTGTAAGGTCTCAACCAAGCAGGCTGCGACGAGGGCGAAAGGTTTGCCGAGCCCGAGGGGTTCCTCACCAGATTGGTTTTCGGGTTTGTTGGCACTGCACCATTCGCTGTGATTGTTCTCACTGCCGCCTGGATTGTCCGGAGAGGGTCGTTTTTTGTGTGCTGCTGATCCACCATCACAAAGTACTTGTTGAGGACTGCTACTTTTTGCCGGTTGCGCTTGCTCTGTTCACCGTTGTTGTTGTAAAGTATGTAATCTTCTAAATGGTAGATTTACGCCAAGGACTTGTGTGAGGTTGTTGCTAGGTAGTTAATGCGTTGGTTGCCCCTCCAGCTTCACAGCACTATGAACGTCGGTGGTTCACAGGGATGATGTACATGAAAAAAGATGATTTGGGTGCTTGGGACAAATGGTTAATTTGCATCAAGCAATAAGTGTATTTGAATGACAAGTGCCGAGTGTGTCAACCACATACATACACTGTCGAGGATGAGAATCAGGTATAAGTAAGGTCTTCGGGGTTCGAGCCGGGCAACGAGTACAGGATTGCGCCGTGAGTGGTGGATTTGAGAAGCTCCGCCAAGAAGTCAGGGGGCTTTGAGAATATCTCCATGCTTCTTTACAAATGTCGAGCGTCTTTACGAAGTCGAACGAACCATATCAAAACATCAATATGGTTTGTGATACTTATGTAGATCATTCTGGAAAGTGGTCGAGGTTGTCCGTAACTTCTGGAACGAGACACCGGAGGTCATGGCAGTTGGTCAAAATGTCCTTGGCCAAACGACAGGAAAATCTTGTAGTCACTGTGCTGTGGGCCATGAATGTACAAACAGAAATGCCCAATTGCAAGTTCTAGGGACTCGTATATGTCAGGTACACAACAATTGAGGGCATTCATTGATCCACCTTGATGTGGATTGAGCCAAACCATTGATCCAGAATAGGGCTCATCTTGACCCTTCGCTCGATCCAGCGCCACACAAGATAAGTGGACCAAATTCAAGCTTTATCGGAAATTGGCCATCAAAGACATAAAATATAAACGTGTCACATCATAGGCACTTATAGAATGAATATTTTGAATTAAAAAGATACATTAAAGCATCACCCTCATTCCTTCTGATTTATACACTAAACACTTATTTGGGAACAAAGAGTTCACTCATTTGGCTTTGTGATAAAAAATATCCTACCTAAAACAAGTGCAGTCTATTGATTCTCCCAACCACGTTCGGCCCTTGTCAATGGAGTGAATTTTTAAGTGTTGTTGTGCGATTTCCATCAGTCGCGCGATCGTCCAATTTCCGGTGTTGGGTGGACACCTACACCAAAAATCCTGATCGTTGAATGTGAAATCAATCCTTCGGCGGCAGAAAAAATCTAGGCAATGCAAGGAATAAATTTTGCCTGATTTGACGACAAGAAAATGATTGAACCCCAAACAAATTAAGACTCCGGGTCGTACATCGTTTGAAAAGGAAACATTATGAAGAAGTAAGGTACATTATGACATGTATATTTTTATGTCATGCAGGATAAAACCAGGACTATGATTGGATTCTATTCTAACTCATCCTTCTTAAAATAATATATAAACCAAAGGGTTCTAGATTTGTAGCGGGAGGGCCGGTTCGGCCCTCCCACCTCGCTGAAGCGAGGGGTGGTTGTGCACCACCCCTCGCGTCAGCGAGGCTGGCCGGCGGCCAGCACTTTGCTGGCCACCGGCCAGCTCGCTGCCGGCCGGCTGGACGGCCGGCGGCCGGCCAAGTGACCGGCCGGCCACCGGCCGGCCAGCCACCAGCCGCCGATCGCGGCCTCAGCCCGATCGGCGGCTGAGAGGCCACGAGGGCCTCGAGGGCGAGGCCTCGTGGCCTCNGAGGGATAGGGGGAGCGAGGGTGAGGTCAAATTTGCTGGCGCGAAATCGCCAGCGTGCCTCGCACGCGACGATTTCGCGCCAGAACGACAAAACAAAACTCGAAGTTCGTTTACGACGAACTTCGACATAAAACAAACGGAATAACTCGTGCGAACACACGAGTTCAAGGTAAAAACCCCCGGTTTGGGTCCCAAAACCAGGGGTTTGTTTAAAAACGGAAATGGGCCTGCGGAGACTCGAAATATTCGAGTCTCTCTGCTCTGGGTCATTGATGACGATTGCCCCTCAGTCTTGCGAAGGGGGTAAACCCCTGACGCGGACTGAGAACGCCATTCTGCGAACTCCAATGACGACTTCAGAGCAGGAGCTGGAGACTCAGCCCGTTACAGTGGTTCTCAGAGCCAGACGACCCTCGCGACAAAGGGTTCGACGGAAACGGCGGCTACGACATAGATAAAACGCCGCCGGCAGCTGCAAGCAGCAGCAAAACGCCAGAACGGACTACGGCATCTACACTTCACGGATTGAAGCGCCGTAAAGTGCGTTAGAGAGCTTGAAAAAAGCTCTACTTTTTGGAGACTCTTTCTTCCAGCCTCTTCTCACTTCCAGAGGGCTAGGAAGATTTTTGTGGGGCGGGTTGGGGAGTCCCCACCCTCAAAAACCACAAAATCCTCTCCATTTTCAAGGTTCCTTCAAAACCCCTTCATCAAAAATTGGGACAGCGCCCCTTCCCAAGCTAAGGGANTCTCACAACCTGAGAGCACCCTAAAAAGAAGGAGCGCGACACCTTGGGGACTTTTGGCGGCTCCCCAACGTCGCCGGCTCAAGGAGGATGCCGCCAAGGGGCGCAAGACGTGCAAAGAAGACTCAAGAGGAGGCCAAGGAAGACAAGAAGACAGGAAGAAGACAAGAAGTTAGAAGAAGGATTGGAAAAAATGCTAGGAATTGTGTGATTCCTCATCCATTCTTTGTCCTAGCTTTGTAAGCGGTACTCACATTTCTTGTCAATTCCTTGTATTGTACTTTTCTGTTTTCCTAGGTACTAGTCCTTGCCAATCACCGTGAGTCACGGCTTAGGAAGACTAGCTCCAAAATCCACGCCCTTGTGCCGACGTGGCGGCCTAGGAAAGTAGAAATTAAATTTATAATCGCCTCACCGATCGTGAGAGCGTGACTTTAGGAGGCGATTCCTCCTCAAAGTTGTGGGGTGATCCTCACAACGGTATTCACGTGCTAGTTGCACGATGGACGAGATGGCAAGTGCCGGACCGTCTAGGACCAACAAGGGCAAGGTGGTGACGGCCTCACCACGAGCTCTCTGCGGACTCCAAGTTTTGGGAGCCGCCGCCGCGAGCACGGTTGCCAACCCAAAGGCAACCGTACCGCCAAGGGCAACCCTACCGCCGAAGGCAACAGACGCCAACCTCGGTGATACCGAGCAGCGTGCGGAGGCCAAAAGGGTGCTTGACGAGCACGTCGACGCGTACGTGGGCGACCCCCACGCGATGGACGATGCCATGGAGGAGGATCTCCCGGGGGGATACCCCGACGAAGAGCACGACGTCGACAATGGCGAAGGCGACGAGGATCGCGACCATCGCCATCTTCGTGCGACGAACTTGAGCCAATTGCTCGAGAAGGGCAAGACGCCCGCGGCATCGCCTGAAGCTGCCGACGGCAGCGAGACTGCCAAGAGCAGCAAGGGCGTTGAAAGCAGCCACACGAGAAATTCCCACGAGAACGAGCCGGACGACGTCGCCGTGAAGGCAATTCGCGATGACCGTCGTAGGCTCGCGGAGTTTGCTGCTGAGGCCGCAGGCCGACTCAAGATCACCACCGGTGGTGGAGATACGGCACCACTCGGAGGAATGGGGGCAGACCCTCCTTCCTACGATGCGGCCGCAATGGGGCAAGGCAGTGCCCACTCGAGCGTCGTCGCCGACGACAGTCTCCTCCGAAAGGTGGGACTCCTTGGAGGCGTGTACGCGAACCATACCCTCTTTTAGTGGATAAGGGTGCACGGACAACGCGAAGCCTTGGAGGCTATCGTCGATGCTCTGACAACATCAGAGCTCAAGTTCGCGTTCGCCAACCTGTTGGCCCACGTCGGGCAGAGCATCACGGACCTTGACCGTGATCGCCAGCTGCAGCGCCTGGCCGCCCATGAGGCAAGCCGCCGATGCAACGACCTCGACAAGGCGTAGCAGAGCGTGACCCAGGTGCGGATGCAGCAGCAAGCGCAACGTGCCGTAGCTGCGGATGCCACTGCCAGTGGCAGCGACGACTTGCCTACCTTGACGACTTCGGGTTCGGTCATGAACACGTCCTTCCTCCACAGTGTGGAGATCTTCCGGAAGGGCGTGAAGCTGACCGACTGGCTGAACCGCATGGAGCACGTCCTACGTGTCCACAAGGCTCCACTCAGCCAGTGGGGCAACCTTGCCACAACGCGACTTGAAGACAAACTCTTCAAGTACGTGGTCAAGGAGTGGACTGCACAACAGCCGCACCTCAAGTGGTAGCCCATGCCGTGGGAGACTTTCTGTGCGATCATGCGCAAAAAGTGCACCCAACGTGAGGAGGTGCAGCGCGCCTTCCACAAGATCAAGGACTTCAGGCAGCTGGGCAGCTCGCTTGAATCCTACTTGAGCGAGTTCACCGCACTCGTGGAGGAAGCCGAAAGCTTCACCGAGGGCGATGGAACTCAGACGTTCAAGTACCCGGAGTGCATGTTGCTGGAGTATTTGCGTGATGGTCTCACCAGCGAGAAGCTGAAGGACAAGACCACCACGACAGCCACTGGCCAAGCTTGGACAAGCTGGAGGGCATTGCGCGACTACATGAGCGAAGTGTATTTGGCGAACCAGAAACACTACTCTGATGCACGGCCAAACGCGCGTGCACATCAGGGGCGCGACATGCGCGTGGACGCTGCAGGGGCTGGTGGGTCAGCCGGACAGTGAGGCGGGGCCAAGGGCAAGCAGCCTACAAACCCTCCAGCCAAGAAGGCTGGTGGACACAAGGGTCCCAACAACAAGCGCAGCTGCGAGAATGACGAGCTGCAGGCGGTGCGTGAGCGTCGCAACGCAGCCTTCCGCGAAGGGCTCTGCCACAACTGCATGCAGCCGGGCCACTTTAGGGCTCAGTGCCCTGAGGCTGCTGGTGGTGGTCAAGAGGCCGTGGCGCTAGTTGCAGCAGCAGCACCTCGTGGGGACGGTGCAGTAGGGGGCCGCGAACAAGGCCGTGGACAGGGTCGCGGTCGCGGCAATGGGCCCGGCCGTGGTAACGGACAGGGCCGTGGGGCGGGTTTTCCCCACCCCTGAGTGACGTCAGTGGGGACCACTCAGGGGTAAAACTGGATCATGAGTGTGAGTTCATTTTTTCAGACGAGGATGTTAAACAATTTGAGTTTTTGACGAGTTCAAATTTCTCTGTTGTTTTCTCCCCTCTCATTGAACCTCATTCTGCACTTGCTCATCGACATTGCCCACGAAATCTTGCATCACCAGACGAGATGCATGACCGAACCTGCTTAGTGGTGGCGACACCAACCACTTTGCAAGAGTTGTGTAACACAGTGATTGAAGCAAACGCTCTCAAAGCGATGAGTTCAATCACATTCGCAGTACCTTTAGTCGACGATTTCGACCCAGTGAAGTTTAAAGACTGGAAGGTGCTGGCCGAATTCACACGTGCCCACAAGATGTGGACTCGAGTGGGTGAATCATGGGAGTTGCAACGTCCGTCGTACAGATTCCGTGTTTATCACAAGCTCGGCTTACCGTCGTCGAGTCTGTTCACTTGGAAGAGTGGAGGCAACATGACGATGCAGTTCGAAGGACACCTAGCTGGTGCTCCCGTGAACGTACTTGCTGACACTGGAGGGGACGACTCTTTTGTTAGCCTTGGCTTTACNTCAACCTTCTTGACCCGTTTGACGCGATGCTAGGCGATCCCTGGCTCCGTGACAACAAGGCTCTAATGTGCTTTGAATCAAAGCGTTTGATCCTCCGAAAAGGACAACGCTGCTTTACGTTGATTCCAAGTACGGAATTATCACCGACCCAACTCAAAGTCTATGCCAGCTTGTCTGCAATGCAAGTCAAGAGACGTATTCGACAGGGTTTTCGATACTTCTTGGCTCAGCTGCAAAACGTGGAGGACGACGTGACGGAAGACATGCCACAAGAGATCAGATCTCTATTGGCGGAGTTCTCGGATGTATTCCAAGACCCACTGGCTAGGCTTCCACCAGAAAGACACATGGGCCACACGATTTCGCTGCAACCGGAGGCGCCTCCTCCGTTCAGACCCATGTATTGCCTTAGTCCAGTAGAAAGGCGAGAGGCCAAATGCCAAATCAAAGAGTACCTTGCAAAAGGGTGGATCNAGTGTCACGTTGAAGGTACTCAACCTTCTTGACCCGTTTGACGTGGTGCTAGGCGATCCCTGGCTCCGTGACAACAAGGCTCTAATGTGCTTTGAATCAAAGCGTTTGATCCTCCGAAAAGGACAACTCTGCTTTACGTTGATTCCAAGTACGGAATTATCACCGACCCAACTCAAAGTCCATGCCAGCTTGTCTGCAATGCGGGTCAAGAGACGTATTTGACAAGGTTGTCGATACTTCTTGGCTCAGCTGCAGAAAGTGGAGGACGACATGACGGAAGACACGCCACAAGAGATCAGATCTCTATTGGCGGAGTTCTTGGATGTATTCCAAGACCCACCGGCTGGGCTTCCACCAGAAAGACACATGGGCCACACGATTCCGCTGCAACCGGAGGTGACTCCTCCGTTCAGACCCATGTATCGCCTTAGTCCAGCAGATTGGCGAGAGGCCGAACGCCAAATCAAAGAGTACCTTGCAAAAGGATGGATCGAGCCAAGTAGCTCGCCGTACGGTGCGCCGATCCTTTTTGTGAACAAAAAGGATGGTGGTTTACGCATGTGCATGGATTACCGGGCGTTGAACAAGCTGACGGTGAAAAATCGATTCCCCTTACCGCGGATTGAGGACCTTCTTGACCAACTCCAAGGCGCAAAAGTGTTTTTGTCCTTGGATTTTTCTCAAGGGTACCATCAAATCCGCATCACAGAAGAGGATGTGCCTAAAACCGCGTTTCGAACGCACATGGGACACTATCAGTTCCGAGTGTTATGCTTCGGGCTTACAAATGCCCCGGCAACCTTCCAAGGAGAAATGAACCGAACGTTCGCCAAGCAACTCGGCCAGTTTGTCTTGGTTTACCTGGATGACATCCTGGTTTTCTCCAAATCCATGGAAGAGTACACAGAACATCTGCGCAAAGTTCTCACAATCCTTCGGGAACAGAAGTTCTATGCGAAAGTGAGCAAGTGCAAGTTTGCACAAGATGAGCTCGAATACCTCGGACACATCGTCGGCAAGGACGGCATCCGTGTTAACCCACGAAAAGTCCAAGCCGTTGTGGACTGGCCACGCCCCGAAAATGTTGGGCGGATTCGGTCTTTCCTCGGCCTTGCAAACTACTTTCGACGGTTTATGCAAGGGTATTCAACCCTGGTAGCACCGCTAACCATGCTCACGCGAAAAGACGTGCGTTGGGAATGGACATCTGATTGCGAGAATGCTTTTCTCAAAGTCAAAGAGCTTCTATCAACAGTGACCGTCCTAGCTCTTCCGGATCCATCGCAACCGTGGGAGGTTCGATGTGATGCGTCGATAGTAGGACTTGGAGCCGTCCTCATGCAGAACGGTCACCCAGTTGCGTATGAGAGCCTAAAGCTCATCCCCGCGGAAACGCGGTACACGACTGGGGATCAAGAGCTCCTTGCGGTAGTACATGCTTTCAAGATGTGGCGTTGCTACCTCAAGGGTGCTGAAGAGGGTGTGACGGTCGTGACCGACCATAATCCATTGGTGTTTTTCCAAACGCAACCAAACCTGTCAAGATGACAGGCGCGTTGGAGCGAATACCTGAGTCGATTCTCGTTCACATGGGAATATCGGCCAGGATGCATCAATGTGGCCGATCCAGTAAGCCGACAGCCTGTGGAAATTAAAGCAACCACCGAGGTCAGTGGGTGTTTTATGGCCATTGCAACAACAACCGTACAACCACCAGGTCCCCCTGCACCTCTGCGGCAATCACCACGAGAGATTATCCATTACAACGGTTTTGTAAACAGGATCCGGATGGGATACTGTGTAGATTCTTGGTTTCAAGACTCTCAAAATCTGGACAAGTACGGCTTGGTGGAGGCCGCAGGAATCTTCTGGCACGGAGAACAAGTTGTTGTGCCAAACTCGGGAGACCTTTGAGCAAAGGTTATCTCCCAGTTCCACGACCCGCCGGTCGCAGGTCACGTGGGACCCCAAAAGACCAGACAGGCACTCTCGGACCACTATTGGTGGCCAGGGTGGAGTGTCGATGTCCGTAAGTATTGCATGACATGCGACCCATGTCTTCGGAATAAGGCTAGTAACAAGAAGCCTGC
>SZWC01012701.1:47736-58906 GCA_023375785.1 Penium margaritaceum | reverse complement strand
GCAATGTTGCGTGCATCACCCGCCGTGCGCCACGGCAAGTGATTGAGATGTGTACTTGTTAATTGTCATTTATCTCTACATAACTAATCTATTGGAGCTTTATCAGACATTGCACGTCTCCCTAGCCTAACCCTTGTTGTTTCTTGCACCTGCTTGCTTGCAAGTGCGCTAAATGACTGGACAGTGTTGCCACATTACCAACAACAAGACTAGGAATCTTCTTAGAATTTTCTCATGGGTTCAAAGCAGCAAGGCATCTCTCGATGAGTTGCACAATGGAAACCTAGTAGCGGCAGCAGTAGTGAGAGTGACAACTAAAGCCATAATCCTATGACTCACCAAGCCACGGTTACCCACATGAGTAGTTTGTAGCTGTGGATCACATCGCCACTACGAAGGGGCAGCAAAGGGTTATCCAACCCTCTCTAGCAGCAGTTGGGACATGTGATGTTGCTAATGGGTCTATGAAGTTTCACGGAAGCTTGATTTAGGTCGCACCTACTACGCACCCTGTTCGCGAGAAAGTGCAACTGCCCCATATGGCAATCGTTTTTGGCATGTAAGAGCTAGTTAAAAAACTCTTGCCAAAACCTTTTTATCCCAATAAAAAACAATGTTTCAAAAAACCGCCACCATTACGTTTAAAATCCTATGTCATATCATCACTCTAAGTTATGCTTCATTTGGACAACCTTCATGCTGACATCATCATTGTATGTGATGATGTTTGGCAGTGTTTCATCTCCTAGAGAAACGGCAAAGGTTCTTGACTTTGGAAATTTGGATGTTCAGACCCGTATTGAGTAGCACTGATGGTGTCGGTCCATGACAGGGACAAGGAGCTAGGAGACCCCTTCTCTTCCTCCTCTTTGGATATCATGAGTCTACGGTTGCAATAACTCATGATCAACAAGCTTCATCAGACGTAGGGACAAATGCATCGCCAACAGCAGTGTCAGACCGATGTGTTGCAACAGATCACACACTTACTTTGGGTCGTTTAGGGGCCTCACAACATAAACCAGAAGGACATACCATAGCTTCACCATGTGTTCAACAGTCTACGTCCTGAAAGGAACCATGGCCTAAGCACCCCTCATCACAGGTTGACACTTGTAATGAAAAGAAGAGTGGGGATGACACACACCAGGACAATATTCGCGTCCTTGAGGATCGTATTTGTAAGTTTATGGTCAAAGCCTCTCACCCCGCCACCTTCTCGTCGTCACAATTACCCACGGAGATCGGCGTTCACCTTTGGTGCAGTTTCTCTCACTAGTGGTCTCCTTATACCTTGCCCACCATCTCCCGAGCCTAAGGTTGCCTTGCCCATGAAGCTACGACCGAAGGACGTTTAGACATCTGCACCCTGTTATGATAGTGACGAGGGCTTTTATTACTGGGAAAAGTTGTTTTAAGGTGTGGCCGCACTCCGAGGTCACCTAGCCCTACTACCACAGCCAGTACCAGATCCGTGATGCTCACCTTGTCTAGACAGCAGTGAGAGCCATGCGCGATCTACTCTATGACATGCTAGGGGAAACTGTGGTCAAGAGATGATGTATTCTATAGGGTTGTTGACAATTCTTGGCTCACCTATAGAAAGTGGACAAAAATCTGAAGGAAGATGTGCCAAAAGAGATCAAATTCTTATTGGCAAAGTTCTTAGATGTATCCACGACAACCTACTGGGCTTTGACAAGAATGACACACGAGCCACACGATTTAGTTGCAACTAGAGGAATCCTCCATTCAGACCCATGTATCATCGGATGCAAGATTCTACTTGCTAAGACCAAGACTACCTTGCGAAAGGGTTAATCGACCAAGTAGCTTGAAGTATGAAGTGTCGATCATTTTTGTGAACAAGAAGGATGTTGGTTTACGCATGTGCATGGACTATTGGGCACTAAACAAGCTGATGGTGAAACATCAATTCTCCCTATCACGGATTCAAAACCTATTTGACCAAATCCAAGGGACAAATCTCTTTTTTTCCTTGGATTTTTGTCAAGGGTATCGTAAAATCCGTATCACGGAAGATTATGTACCCAAAATATCATTTTGAATACATATGGGATACTATAAGTTATGGGATTCGTGGTTCGAGCTCACGAACATCCTAACAACCTTCTAGAGAGAAGCAAGCTAAATGTTTGCCGAGAAATTCAATCAAGTTGTCTTGGTTTACCTCGACGTCATCCGGGTTTCCTCCAAGTCAAAGGAAGGGCACATTAAACATGTGTGTGAATCCTCAATTAAAGGGAACAGAAGTTCAATACAAATGTGAACAAGTGCAACTTTACACAGGATGAGCTTAGACACATTAGACAAATGTCCGGCAAAAACGGTATCCGTGTCGACCCTCAAAGGGCACAAGCCGTAGTTGATTTGCCGTGGCCAGAAAACTCCAGGCAGATTAGGTACTTCCTCAACCTTGCACAATACTTTTGATGGTTCATGCAAGGGTATTTCACTTTGGTAGCTCTACTGACCACGCTCATGTGAAAAGATGTGCATTAGGAATAGACATGAGAGTGCAAGAACATTTTTTCCAAAGTCAAAGAGCTTCTATCCACAATGCCCATCTTAGCTCTTTTGGATCCATCGCAATTGTGGAAGGCGCGATGTGATGCATCGATAGTTGGACTTGGAGCAATCCTCATGTAGAATGGTACATATGAGAGCCAGAAGCTCATCCTCGGGGAGATGCAGTAGACGAGTGGTGATCAGGAGCTCCTTGTTGTGGTACACACTTTCAAGATGTGGCATTTCCACATCGAGGATGCTAAAGGGGGTGTCACAATTTGACCGACCATAAACCAGTGGTGTTTTCCCAAACGTAACCGAACCTGTCAAGACAAAAGCTGAGTTAGAGTGAATACAATAGCCGATTCTTGTTCACATGAGAATGACAGCTTGGATGCATAAATGTGACCGGTCCACTTAGCCAAAATCCCGTAGAAATCATAGCAACCACAAAGGTCGGTGGGTGTTTTATGGCCATTACGACAACAACCTTGAAAACACCTGACCCTTTGCACCTCGGTGACAGCCACCACCTAAAACATTCCTCTAAGTCATGAAAGTTAATCAAATTTGAAAAATCCCATCGTAACATTCAGAGGTTGGGGGATTGATTTAGCTTTGGGCACATCCCAGGCCCCATAATACCGGGGCCTTGGAGGTTCCCTTTCAACAAAGGGGGAGTTTAATCTCCTGAACGTTTTCACATGTGTGAAAAACATTTTTGGGAAAGTCCAAGATGATCAGATATCTATCGAAAATACTGTGAGTCAACGGTAGGTTGGCGATTATCCCGAGTCGGCCATGGCATCACAAAAGAAAGCCCTTTTGTATGTTGTTGTCAAAAACCTGCATACACCTTTCAAAAAGATGTGTTTAATGAGGTTTGGAAAGGCGCTGAATACAACGTAGTGTGGACACTTCTATGCATGTTCATCATGTGCTCATGAGCTCCACGATATTTTGTGGAGATGTAAAGAACTTTGTTGATTTGCTCCCAGGTCTCCCATGCCAATGGGCTCGTAGAGCATGGATGCTATGCAACTGTTGCCAACATTGCTCTTGGCTGATGGGTGAGAGGCCCTTTGGCAGCATAGTCTGCACACTGGGTTGCATTTGGAAAGCTCTCTTGCAGCTCGAAGATAGGTCATGCACGAATGTGGACTGCCAAAACCGGTTATCAAACAACTAAAAGCATAGAACACAATCGAACCAATGGGACTTGTTTGATACGCCTAAAGAAGTTCAAAACACCAGCAAAATCCCCACAAAATCTATTGAGGAAAGAATTTTGTGTCGACTTCTTGCAAGAATCATCAACTGAACCTCTTGTCACTCAGTACAATATAAGAAAAAAGAGTTGGGGAACACAGTGTTGAAGTAAGACAAGTCAGAAACTATCCTTTTTAAGGATATAGGAGACTTTGAATTGTTTTGAAATTTGGATTTCACAGTATGCCATTGTCCTTGGATCTTGAACATGATTATGAGGTCAACCCCAACCAAACAAGCAAGCTAAATTCTCCCAAGCACACGGATACATGTATATAAATGTAATCCTTTTGCCGTTGGAGATTATTTCTTTGGATAAAAACTCACAATCTAAGTCAGAAGCGACGTTAAATACAAAGAAAAGATTGTAGCAAAGCATATCTTCATCCTAATATGTTCACATGAAAACAGGAAAACCATCGTCTTTTACATTTTTGCAAGGTAAAATAACATAAAATTAATCAAAATTATGTGAACAGGGGCTCAATCCCACACCAATAGAATTCTTGAGAAACCTGAAACATCCACAAACCGCAACATATTATCCCCATATCCAACACTTTGCTCTTTAGAGACGCCATATAGACATGTCATAGAAAACATGCAACATATAGAAACTGACGCGATCGCAATGTCGACGATGCATGCATGCCGTGCCGTAGTGATGAAATCATTTTTTTTGGAACAATTACAAAACCTATTCTTGAGGGGTTTGTGATTTTTCAAAGAGATTTTTGTGTGGGGTTTCCATGGAGGATTTGAGACTGTCCATGCCTTGAAAGGGAACCTAGTGGGCCTCCGAATAGTAGGACACACCAGCCGACCATGTAAAACCAAAACTGCAAAACTCTCAATCTACTTTAAGGGGTTTTCGTGTTAAAAAAATCCCCAAAAATATGGATGACCTCTTCTTTCCTCTTATTCCTTTGACACTAAGAACTCCTATTGTTGGGTGTGTGGTTTTTTGTTTGCACAGGCTCCGCCGGCGCAAGCATAGAAAATTCTACATCCTCAAATGGGGGGTTTGCACGTCAAGAATTGTGTAACGGGAGGGCCAGCTCAGCCCTCCCTCCTTGCGCAAGTCAGGATGGTTTGAACATCACCCCTTGCCACAGCAAGGGCTGGCCAATGGCCAGCCCTTTGCTGCCCGCCGGCCAGCAGGCCACCGGCGGACTGAACGTAACCATTTTAAGCGCGGCAGGGGGATACATGGTAAAAATGTAACCATTTGAAGCGTCGGAAAATTTCTTGGACAGATCTTGAAGAGATCTTTAAGAAAAAATCAGCTTCTCTCAGCATCTCTTCTTCCCTAGGATGCGATCTGTTTTTTGTGGGACGGGGTGGATAGTGTCCACCTCCAAACCAACATTTCTCCCCCTCTGTTTGATGTTACTTCCTCCCTCTATCAACCAAAGTTAGGGCAGCGCTCCTTCCCAAGACCAGAGACTCTCATGGCCTGACATTACCCTAAAAGGAGGGAGGATGATACCTTCAAAATTATTGTCGGTTCAATGCCGCCGACTCAAGGAAAACGTCGCCAAGAGATGCAACAGGTGTCAAGGAACATGCAATGTGTGTCAAGCAATTATGTACGAGAATTTGAAACTTCCCCACTCTTTCCATTTGTCTCTATTGTCTTTTTCTTATCTTCTTGTTTTATAAGAAAAAGACAAGGGAAGACAAGAAGGAGGAAGGAAAAGAGTGGAGAAGTTTCAAAGTCTTGTGTAGAGTTGCTCTTCTTTCTCTCCTCCTCGTTTTGTGAGTGGCACTCACACTGCCTGTAGTTTTTCTCTAGTGTAATTTTCTATTTACCTAGGTCATAGTAGATTTCTAGTGCCATGATTCAATGCTTAGGAAGTTAGCTTGAAACCCATGTGTTTATGCCAACTTTAGTGGCGTAGAAAATAGTTTTTCCTACCAGGTGATTGTGAAGACTTTGGCAGCCTAAGAAAGCTGGAAGTTTTCCGCGTGGTTGTGCCGTCCGCAATGGTGTAGAAAAGAAGAATATTTTTCTATTGGCCTCACAGACTGTGAGAAAAAACAAACACCAAAAGAGGCGACACCTCTCTGAGGTTGTGGGATGACCCTCATAAGTGCTAGTTGTATGCACGAAAGAATGGTACGTGCTAGACCACCTAAGACCAACAAGGGTAAGGTTCTGTCGCCCTCAGCACGTGCCCTTGACAGACTCCAGAATTTGGGGGTTGTCACCGCAAGCACAGTGGCCAAAGAAATGGCAACCATACCGCCAGAGGCAACCCTACCTACACACCATCATGAAGAAGCTTGCAGAAGCCGAAACAGTGCTCAGTGAGCATGTTGACGTACATGTGGATGACTCCCATGCAATGGAGGAAGCGCTCAAGGAGGACCACCCAAACGTGCACCCCAATGAAGAGCACAAGATTGAAAAAGGCAAAAGTGACAAGAATCATGATCATCACCGTCATTGTACGGTGAACTCAAGCAAATCACTCCTGAGGGACAAGGATCTCACTGAATCACAAGAAGTTACCAAGAAGTAACGAGGCTTCCAAAAGCAACAAGGGCGCCAAAAGCAGCCATGTGCAAAGTTCTCACAAGTACCAGCCAGAAGATGCCATAGCAAAGGTAGTTTCCTCTGATTGTCAGAAGCTTTTTGAGCTGGCCGCCGAGGCAATGGAGCAACTCATTATTAGTTCTCATGGTGAAGGTGCGACACCACCTAGAGGACTGGGAGCGGACCCCACTTCCTATGGTGTGGCTATGATGGGACAGGCCCATGTCCAGTTGAGCATCGTCGTAGATGACACATTTCTCAAGAAGGTGGAACTCCTTGGATGCATTCATGCAAATTGTACCCTCCTTCAATGGTGAAGTACCGGCCACAGCGTGGTACAGGTAGTGATGCCATCCAGAATGTTAGCGAGGAGTTATCTACCTCAGTGACATCAGGGCCGAACATGAACATGTCCTCCATAGTGTAGAGATGTTTAGAAAGTGCACAAAGGTGAACGACTTGCTGAACTGGATGGAGCATATCTTGCATGTCCATAAAGGTCAATCCGTCAGTGGGGTGATCTTCCCACAACACGATTTGAAGACAAGATCTTCAGGTACGTGGTCAAGGAATAGGGTGCATACTGACCATATCTAGAATGACAGCGCATGCCGTGGGAAGCTTTTTGCTCTGTCATGTACAAGAATTCAACCCAATTGGAGGAGGCACACCTCGCCTTTAACAAGATCAAGGACTTCAAGCAGTTGAGTAGCTTACTCGAGGCCTACTAGGGCAAGTTCACCACAATTGTGGAGGAAGCCAAAAGTTTCACCAAGGATGATAGGACCCAAACTTCTAAGTTTCCAATTTTTTTGCTGTTATAGTACTTGCTTGATGGTTGTGCCAGTAAAATGTTGAAGGATAAAACAACCACGACGGCAATGGGAAAGTCATGCACAAGATAGAGAGAATGATATGGCTACATGAGTAAATTGCAATAAGAAAACCCAAAGCCCTACTCAGATGCACAGCCAAACGCCCGTACACAAGTCGGCTACAACATGCGCATGGACGATGTAGCTGCAAGAGGGACAAGAAGGTAGCCGGGCGGGGTTAAGGACAAGGAGCTCACAAGCCCTCCAACTAAGAAAACTGGTGAATCTTTAGTCCACAGCCACGAGCGTGGTCATGACAATGACAAGCGTCATACCACGGCCTTCTACGAAGGCCTCTGCAACAACTACCTTTAGCCTGGGCAATTCAAGGCGGACTACCCCTTGGCTGCTGGCGGCAGACAAGAGGTCGCGGCACTAGCTATAGGTGCAGCACCGCGTGATGATGTAGGACATGGTCGTGGACAGGGTCATGGAAAAGGTTGTGGCCATGGCCAGGGGCACGGCCATGGAAACAAACAAGACCGTGGTGTTGGTTTTCCCCACCCGTGAGTGGCATTCTTGGGGACCACTCAGGCATAAGAGAGGATCATGATTTTGGGTTCATTGTGTGAGACAAAGATGTCAAATAGCTCCAAATTTTGACTAGTTCTGATTTCGCTATTGTTCCCTCTCCTCTCGTTGAACCTCATTCTATGGTTCCTGGCCCTCATTTTCTACTAAACCTTGCATATCCTGACAATATTCATGATCCAACATGCTAAGTGATGGAGACACCGACCAATGTGCATGAACAATGTGATATTGTGATTGAATCAATTGCTCTTAAAACAATTAGTGCAATCGTGTTTGTGCTACCTTTGGTCAACAATTTTGACCCACCAAAACTGAAAGATTGGACGGTGCTAGCCAAATTCACATGTGGCCATAGTATGTGGATCGATGTGAGTAAATCATGTGAGTTACAATGTCTGATGTACCGATTCCATGCATTCCACAAACTCATCTCGCTGCCATCAAGCCCTTTCATTCGGAAAAGTGGAGGCAACATGACAAAGTAATTCAAAGGAAACCTAGCTGGTACTTGCATGAACATGCTGGCTAATGGTGGAGGCGATGACTCCTTTGTTAGCCTTGGATTTATCCGAGATGTGGATATGAAGTACGAGTCATCAGATGGCACAATTGTTGTAGATAAAAACTACATGGTTGCCATGATCGGAAATTGCAAAGTAAGAATTGGTATTCAAGGGTACACACAGATTGTTATGTTGAAAGTTCTCAACCTTCTCAAACTGTTCAACATGATTCTAGGTGATCTAGTAATCCATAAAAACAAGGCTATGATAAAATCTGAATAAAAATAGTTGATCCTTCAAAGGGGACGTCGTTTCAATATGATTCGGATAATACAATTGTCACTAACTTAGCTTTAAATCCATACCAACTAGTCTCTGATAGACGTCGAGAGAAGTATTCAAAAGGGTTGTCAATGCTTCTTGGCCCAACTACAGATTGTTGAGTAAGAAGTGGATGAAGACATGCCATGAGAAATCTCAGATGCATTTCAAGACACACCAGCTGGGCTTCCATCAACACAACACGCAGGCCACATGATTCTACTGTGGTTGGAGAAAACTCCATTTAGATCCATGAATCACCTTAGTCTGCCAAAAAGGTGAGAAGGCGAATTCCAAATCAAAGAGTACCTTGCAAAAGGGTGGATGAAGGCAAGTAGCTCGATGTACGGTGCATGGATCCTCATTGTCAGTGAAAAGGATGGTGGTTTACGCATATGCGTGGAATAGCGGGTGCTAAATAAGCTGGCAGTGAAACATCAATATCAATAACCATGGATAGAGGACCTATTTGACCAACTCCTACGAGCAAAAATACTCTTTTCCTTGGATTTGTCTCTAGGTTACCATCAAATTTTCATTTCGGAAGATGATGTGGCCAAGAGAGCATTTTGGATGCACATGGGGAATTCTTATTTCCGTGTTTGGTCCCCTGGACTAATGAACGTCCCGGCAACCTTCCTAAGAGAAATGAACCAAATTGTTTCACCAAGAAACTTGGTCAGTTTGTCTTTTGCCTATACAGGATCATTGTTTTCTCCAAATCAATGGAGGAACACATAGAACATCTCCGCAAAGTCCTCGTGAACCTTAAAGAGTAGAAATTTGATGCAAAATGAGCAAGTTTCAGCTGGCACAACATGAGCTCGAATACCTTAGGCACGTAGTCTGCCTAGACAGTATATGTGTCGATCTACAGAAGGTTCAAATCATGCTAGATTGGCCGGGCCCATAAAGTTTTGGGTAGGTTAGGCCTATCTTTGCCCTTGCTAACTAATTTTGATAGTGTATGCAAGGCTATTCAACCTAGGTAGCTCCTCTAACCAGGCCTACACAAGAATACATGCATTGGGAATGTACATCTGACCACAAGAATGCCTTTTATTAAGTCAAGGAACTTCCGTCCACATCATACATCTTAGCTTCTCCAGATTCTTCACAACCATGGGAGGTAGAATGTGATGCATTGATGGTAGGATTTGGATCAGTCCTCATGCATAATGGTATTTCAGTTGCGTACGAGAGCCGAAAGCTCATTTCTACAGAGATGCGATACATAATTGATGATTAGGAGCTCCTTTCCGTGCTACATGCTTTTAAGATGTACTGTTGTTACCTCAACGGAACTGAGGCAATTGTGACGGTCGTGACTTACCACAACCTTTTGGTATTATTCTACATGAAACAAAACTGGATGTGTCCATGTCCCTCAGTAGTGCATGACATGCGACCCATGTCTTCGTAACAAGGGTAGTAGCAAAAAGTCTGCAAGACTTCACCAACAGCTTCCCTTGGACTCCATGAGAGTACGCTAGCATGGACTTTGTTACTACTCTTTTGGATATGGCTCGTGGCCACGATGCAATACAAGTAACTGCAGATCTTCTTATGAAGATGACATGTTTCATTCATACAACCACCGACGTGGACACAGAGAAGACCACTCGTCTCTTCTCTGGGGGTTTTGTAAAGTACCACGACTTGCCGGTGCACATTATCTCTGATCAGGATATTAAATCCACTCGTAATTTTTGGCAACAGTTGTACAAGTACTTTGGCAGCGATTCTCAAATGTCAAAATCACTTCACCCTCAAACGAATGGAAAAAAAACTGCACATAATTTTTACTCTGGAGCGGTTGCTTTGCATGAAAGTAGACCGCGTCATAAATGGTCAAGATGTATTTCTAGCACCAGTAGAGTTTGTAGTGAAAAAATCGGTAAAAGAGTCCACGGAGCCCAAATCTTTCTTGTTCAACAGTGGTCAAAATTTGGTGGTCCACTCTTTATTGAGGAAGAGTGGAAGTACCGAGGGACAGGTTCTTGCTCCTCAAGTCTTTGTCAAGGGCATAGACTCCTTATTGAAAGAAGTGCATGGTCACCTATACCAATAAAAATATCAATAACAGGTTTAGTCTCAGCCATACCCACCTTGGATAACAACATTAGCCGTTTCCAGTGATTCATCCGTCCAACAGTCACCATTCCAAGTCATCTCCTAAAAAGTGATAAACTTGAAGCGTGTCTGGCTAGTGCACGAGAAGCCGTTGCTTAGTTTTTTGTCCTAATGTGCCTATATATTCCAGAAATGTTTATTTCCTCGAGTCTAACTGGGAACAGTCTTTCCATTCAAATTGCCTTTTGGTTCCGCAGCTTTGCCGTCGTGTCACTGCTTTGCTTAGTGATCGCTCATCCTTTCCTCGCTACCCAATCTCAGCTCCCACCCTCGCTTCCCTTCGCTCCGTCAATATCGCTTCTTTGCTTGAATCCTCTCTTCACATCAATCCTACGCTTTCATCTTTGGCATTCTCTCATCGGACTCCTGCCTACCTCATGGCTTTGCCTTGGCTCCACAACTTTCTTATCCTACTCTCTGTCCAACTCCTCGCATCGCTTCACGGTTCTTTGCTTCTGTCATTACTC
>SZWC01012700.1:25878-50111 GCA_023375785.1 Penium margaritaceum | reverse complement strand
GCAACATTGCAGTCAAACCCAACACTGGACGTGTGCAGACAACATATGTAATGACAGTGACTACCGGCAGCACGACTGCCGAGGAGGTTTGCCGATTGAGCTGAGCACGTTGGAGGGAGGAGGCTCCAGCAAAATGAGTGTAGGCCTCAACGTGCGTTGGCTCCACAAGACGAAAGTCCAGCAGCGTCGCATCTCGCCGTCAGTCATCTGCACGCTGTTGTACACAAGCCGGGAGTACACAAGAGAGTACAATGAAAGATGCGTGAAAATGAACACTCCTCCATGGCTCACACGTGCAATGCACATAGACGGGCAAAGAGCACAGAGACCAGGCGTATAGGGTGAGAGAGAGAGAGAGAGAGAGAGAGAGAGAAAGAGAGAGAGAGAGAGAGAGAGAGAGAGAGAGAGAGGGGACCTCACGGATACACACCAACAGTACTCACAGCCTTCTTGAACAAGTCACGCTTCAGTGCCTTGGTCAAGAAGTCAACCAAATGCCGTGTCGTCTCAACCCACACAATGCTGATGCTCGTGTCATGCAATAATCAACGCATATAGTGATACTCGACATTGATGTACTTTGTGTGAGTGTGATGCACACCGTCATTGTCAGCGTTGGCCATGGCACTCTTATTTTCATAGTACAACGTGATGGACGGAACCGACTGACGCAACTCAAACAACAAGAGATGTATCCACACGCGCTCACATGCGCTATAACCAAGGGCCACATACTCAGCCTTAATAGTGCTATGTGCAATGCAGCCTTACTTGCCATTGCGCCAAACAACAGTCGTGCCGCCAACAAGAAAGATCCGTCTAGTACGACTCTTACCGTCTGGACTGTGCGCTCTCTCTGTATAGCCCACCACAACAACGGACAGTTGTCGACGGAACATGAGGCCCCACCGTGGGGTCAAGATGACAAATTGCAATACTTGAATCGTAGCCTCAAAGTGGAGGTGACATGGCTCCTGAGAGAAATGGGCAAGGAGGTTGACGGAGAACGCAATGTCTGGACGTGTCGTCGTCGTTAGGAACAACAGTGACTCAATTACACGTAGATATGTGGCTCTTCCTCCACGACTGGATCAGAGCTCTTTAGCTTCGTCTGACCATAGGGTGACATGGGTCAGGATGCTCTCGGCACGAGGGGCAGGTCCTCAGCGAAGCGCCGGACAAGGTCTGGATGCAGGCGGTGTGATGGATGTGCGGGAGACCTATGGAGCGATCATGCTCAAGCTCCATGCCTAGAAAGACTGGTGTTGACCCGAGGTTCTTTATCTCATAGGCAGCATGCATTAGGTCCTTGAACCGCTGGATGGCAATTGCATCCGGCAACGCGATGAGCAGGTCGTCGACATAGACCAGGTCAACAACAAAGGTCTGGCCTCACGGATTGACAAACAGTTCTGGGTTGGTTGTGCTACGAAGAAGGCCGACGCTGAGAAGTGTACGACAAATCTCTTGATTCCAGCAACACAGTAATTGCTTCAGGTTATAAAGGGCCTACTACAGCTTCTATACCTTGCCAGAGCCATCGTCGAAGCCTGGAGGCTGCACTATGTTGAGCTCCTCGCCTTCTAGTGAGCCATAGTGGTCTGGCAGCTCCAACTCGTAGCTCACTGCGGAACGCTTCTCCTTGACCAGAAAAAAAGGGCCCACCGAGGCTTGAGCTCTTCGCTGCCCATCCCCGCCTGCTGTAGGTTCTGCGAGCTCAGTAGCACTTGTTGTCCCACCGAGAACTCCTTGGCTGTCCGGTGCTTGTCTGCTTGTCGCTTCATCTGCTGCTGCGCCTTGTGTAGTACCTCGCGTATACCGCGCCACACCGTTGTGAAGTCACTTGTAAACCGCTGCACTGCGGGTAGGTCCGATCCCGTCGCCATGTCTGAGGGACATGCAGGCTGCACCCCATACACTACCTCAAAGGGAGACCGCTCCATAGAGGCATGCACAGCTGAGTTGTAGGCAAACTCAGCCACCGGGAGCTTGCATTCCCATCCCTCGCCATCCAGCTCCAAGATCCCCTGCAGCAGCTGCTCCATGGTCTGATTGGTGCGCTTAGTTTGGCCATCAGTTTGGGGATGGTAGGCCGATGAAAGAGCCACATGGGTGCCCAACCTCTTGAAGAGTTCCTCCCTAAACCGGGAGGTGACGCGCGGGTTGTGGTCCGAGACCATGCACTTCGGCACCTCGTGCAGTTTGATGACGTGTTGCAAGAGGAGTTGAGTCGTCTCTGCTGCCGTAACCTTCTCTGCACATGGAATAAAGTGCGCCATTTTGTTGAACCGGTCCACCACCACCAGCACCATGGTATTGCCCGTTGCACTTCGTGGAAGATCCCCAACAAAATCAAGTGAGATGTCCGTCCACGGACGTTCCGGTACCGGTAGCTACTGCAGTCCCCATGGCATCTGCGTCTTCTGTGACTTGATTGTTTGGTGCGTGGCATAGGTGCTCAAGTGCTCCTTGCAATCCGCTCCCATCTTCACCCACCAACATTGGCACACAAGCGTCTTGAAGGTCTTATCGTGGCCAAAATGATCACTGTAGTGCGAGTCGTGCGCATCTTCAAACAGCGCTTGCCGCAACGACGCATTCTATGGCACCACAATCTGGTTCTCCTTCTCACGCCGCCAATACTGGCCGTCCCACTTGCACCCCTTCACCGTACTTCCGGCAAAGTTCTTGTCCTCCGCATACCCGTGTGCAAACAGGCTACGGATGATTGGAGATCCCGCCAGAACCGTGATTACATGCATGCCAAGTCTAGGCGACGGGAAAGCGGGTCTGCTAGGTTGATCCTCCCTCGTTTTGTACAGGATCTCATAGTCGAAGCCACCCTCCAGCAGCTCCATCCACCGTGCTTGACGGAAACTCAGGCATGGCTGCAACTTGAGGTACTTGAGCACGTAGTGGTTCGTGTGCAACACACACCGCCGCGCCTCAAGGTAGCACCTCCATTGCTTGAAGGCCTGGACCACCACGAGCATCTCCTTCTTGTGGATCGGGTAGTTGAGCTCAGCCCCTCTCAACTTCTTGGAGTAGTACACAATGGGCTGCAACCCCCTCCCTTAGTCCTACATCAGCACCCCGCCGATCGCATAGTCGCTTGCGTCCGTCGCCAACACGTACTCCTTGCCCGTGTTCGGATGCACCAACACCGGGGCCTGACACATGGCAGCCTTCATTGCACCGAGGGCTTGCCCCTCCTTCGCATCCCACTCCCATTAGCGCCCTTTCTTGAGCAAGTCTGTCAAGGATGCTCCCATTGCCGCGTGCCCCCGGATAAACCTCCGGTATTAGTTCGTAAAACCTAGAAAAACCTAGATGTCACGCACGCACGCCGGCTCTGGCCACTCCTTCACTGCTTCCACCTTTTTTGGGTCAATGCGGATTCCCCTCCCGCTCACTATGTGCCCGAGGAACTCCACCTTCTGCTTGGCGAATTCACACTTGCAGAGCTTGGCAAACAGCCGCTCCTTTCTCAGCACTTCCATCACCGTCCGCAGGTGCTCTTGGTGCTCCTCCATCGTCCTCCAGTAGACAAGGATGTCGTCGAGGAAGACGATCAAAAACTGGTCCAAGTAGGCATGGAATATCCGGTTCATCAGCGCCATGAACCTAGCTGGAGCATTCGTTAGCCCAAAAGGCATTACGAGATACTTGAAGTGTCCATAGCGCGTCCGAAACGCGGTTTTTTCAACATCCTCCTCCACGATGCGGATTTGGTGATACCCCAACCTCAGGTCCAGTTTGCTGAAGACGCGCGCGCAACGAAGCTGGTCGAACAACTCCTCGCCCCGTGACAACAGGTAGCGATTCTTCACCGTGATCTTGTTGAGCGCCCGGTAGTCCACGCACATCCGCAGCTCTCCTGACTTCTTCTTGACAAACAGTACCGGCGCCGCGTATGGAGACATCGACGGCCGAATGAAGCCTTGGTCCACCAACTCCCCCAATTGCTTCTTGAGCTCCGCAAGCTCCGCGTCGCTCATGCGGTTGTAAGACCGCACCGTTGGTGACGAATCTGGCACCACCTCGATCTTGTGGTCGATGTCGCACCGCGGTGGCAGCCCCTTTGGGAATTCCTCTAGAAAAACGTCCCGAACTCCTTGAGCACCTCCCCAACACCGGGAGGCAACTTTGGAGCCCCTGCGCCTTCCACCGGCTGCCCCTCCAATGCTTCAACCGCTGCAATTTGCTGCTCTGCTGCTTGTTGTGGAGGCACCCATGCCAAGTAAACCTGGCCACCCTTGCGCTCGCATTCCTTTAGCTGCTGCAAGTTGATGACGCGCTGCTTCTTTCCCGCTTCCACCACTTCCGACTCCTTCTCCTCACCCTGCCACAAAGGCAAAGTGATGTTTTTTCCGCCCGCCTTCAGGACCACCCGGTTGCACCTCCAGTCCACCTCTGGATTCCAGGTGTGCAACCAATCCCAGCCGATCAAGCAATGGTAATCATCCATCCGGCAAGTGTGGAATTCCATGTTGCACACCAACTCACCCATATGGACCTTGTGCTTGACGAAAGGCCTGCCGCACTCCACCACTCCGAACACCTGCAGCGCCTTGGCTGACGTCCTCGGCTGCCGTGCGAGCTCCAGCCTCGTCGCCAACCTGTCGTTGAAGAAGCTATGGCTCGCACCGCCGTCTAGCAGCCCGCGTAGCTTCCTCCGACCCTTGAAACTCCTCTCTGGAATCTCAAGAACCAGTTCCAGGATGATCCCTGAAAAATGCCGGGTCTCACCTTCATTTGGCAACAGTACTTGAGGAAGCTCCTTAATCGGCAAAAGCCTTTTAGGGCTGGTGCTGTCCTTTGCGGACAAAAGACTTGCAGCAGTAGGTCGTCCCCTCCTCACTGCTGCTGCCCGTTTTCCTGCTGTGCCTTGCGCTTGGGGCAATCCCGCTTGCGATGACCCTCCTCACCACAGACCCAGCACTTGCCTCTCGGTCCTTGCTGTCCGTCCGCGCCTCGCTGTCCGGCTTGGATTGCATCCACCTCCATGGGCACAGCCTGACCCGGCTGCTCCACCCATGGTTGTGTTGCATAGATGGTTTGGGGTGCATTGTAGCTTACCGCGTTGATGCGTTCTGCCGCCGAAACCAACTCGGCAAAGGTCTGCAACCCGAGCACCGCGAGTTCACGTTGGACGTGCGGCTCCAGGCCGTCTTGGTAGTGGTCGTACGCCTCCGCATCCGAAAGGTCGTCAATCCTCGCTGCCAAGGCCATGAAGCGTGTAGTATAGTCATGGACCGATCCGCCTTGCTTGACGTGCTTGATCTTGTCACGTGTGACCCGGTTGCCGTTGAGGAGGTCGTAACGCGCCTGGAGCATCGTTCCAAATTGCTTCCACGTTTCTCGTTTCTCTGTCAACGCCCGCGCACCAAGCTGCACTTCACGCCCAAGCGGTAGACTCAGCAATGGCTGGAGTCATGTCCCAGCCCCTAGCCCGTCCGGCAACCCAGCGACGTTCCGCCGGAACAATGCCGACCACCACTGCAGTGCCATTTCCCGGAGTAGCGTCGGAGCCTACTCCAGTCTCTTGGCATCTTCTCCCACGGAAACGCCCAACGCCATGGAGTATGAGTTCACCGTGAAGAGCCACTCCCTTGCATTGCCCTTGCCGGTATAGAACTCGGGCTCCTTTGCCTTGGGCCGCCGAAAGGCAGGTGCGGATGCCAATGCAACACCCCCCAACGCACTACTCCCTTGGCCGACGTACCTCGCCTCAACCTCTGCACACAGCTGCTGGTTCTCTTGGCGCAACTCGTCAAGAGCACGTTGGATCTCCTCCATGAGGTAGGCCTGGGCGTATGCCTGTGCTGCCATGGTTCCGATTGTGACAAAAACATTCTGGCCAAACGCAATTCTGGCAGATCTGCTGCCTCCCTTAGGTCCACACAAAGACCGAGCGAACGTCCACGTGCTCTGATACCAAATGTGAACCGAGGGGCGCCCGGCATGACGGTCACACGCCAAGCCCTTGGGATAAACCTCCCACCCTTGACCCCTTGGTGTGTGGGCCAACCCTTGAGATGTCGCACGACCCTCTCCTAGCAGCAAGGCCGCTGATAGTGACCGAGGATCCCGCTGGCGACTCTCCCGGCGGTGTTTGCATCAAGGTGCGCTACGAAAGACTTGTAGGACCGTATGGACGTGTGCAAGGTGATGCTTAGAGAACAAGGAGATTTGGGCAAGGAAATAATTCGTAGACTTGATAGACCAGTACAAGGCAATGTACCAAGTCTCTGGGTAAGATTGGCATGCCTAGAACAACCCCTAGGCTTCCTTATGTATCAGGCCCTATGAACCAGCAAAAAGCTACTCAGCACTCCAAAGCCCTCTATCAAGACGTGCACATGAAAACAAAACATACATCATGTATTACGTGCTGCGATCTTTCCAACGCACCAAAGAAAGACTCAATCCGTGAAGAAACGGCTAAGTTATGACCGTTTGAGTGCTCCACGCGTGACGGCCGCTATCAGCACTGCCAGCGGGGGTCACGGCCGCCCGAAGCGCCCTTGCTTGCGAATGCAGCTCTTGCCGCCATCCCAAAGTGCCCATGGACCCCAATGAACCTTGCCTCATTGGCTAAGCGTCCATCCAGGCGCGCTTTGGCTGCAGTGGGCGAGAAAGTCGCTCCGTAGTGCTCGGGGTCGAACCAGTCCGTCTCTTGTTTTCTGGAGGTGCGCCTCCCACCTTTGCACGGCCGTATCTTTCTTGTCCTTGCACCAAATGACCCGGTTCTTTGGTCGATTTTACACGGTTTTTCATGTAGAATACAATGGGAGCATGAGAACATGCATCTACCTCAGCATGATGATGTAATCACCGCCTCGACCGGCGGCTCCCATAACAACTGCCATGTGACCGTTGGCGACCTGGCGACATCGGTCAAGGACCCTGCCGAGACCTGGATCATCGACTCCCGTGCCACACATCACACGACGGCATCGCGTGAGGCCTTCAGTTTCCTTGGCCATGTTACCAATGTCTCTGAGGTTCGGACAGGTTTTGGTCAGATCTAGAACGTTCGGGACGACAGTGTGGTTCGTTTATGTGGTCCCACTAGGGATGTCTTTGTGACTATCTTTGTGATGTCCTCCTCGTTCCTCATATTGAGCTTGGCCTCCTGTCCGTCACTTCCCTTGACCGCATGAGCATGGACGTACTACACTTGCATGGTGTTGGCACTGTATCGTTGCGTCCGTCCGGTCGTGTCGTCTTGCATGCCATCACCCGTGGCAACTTGTGGCACGTTCCGCACGTGTCCGCGTCTCCCTCTGTCTTCTCTCCATCAGGTGACACAGGCCAAATGTTTTTTAGTAGCACAATCTCTCTGCAGTACACACACCTCCTGCACCGCCGCCTCTGTCACCTCCACTCTGCCGTAATCAACAACATGCTCGACACAAAGCCAACCAAAGGTCTTGATCCAGCCTACTTTCCCCTGTCATGTCCCACTAAGTGCATTGAGTGTGCTCACGAGAAGATGCACTGGTCCACCTATCCCCTGTCCTCCTCTCGTGTGTCCGTCCCGGTGGACCTGGTCCACTCTGATGTCATGAGTTCCCTTCCGACAGAGTCCGTTGGGGAGCATGGACGCTATGTCCTCACCGTCATGGACGACTACTCTCGCTATCGATGGGTCTTCTATCTTCAGCAAAGGAGCGATGTCGCCCCCACCATTTGGGACTGGCTTGTCTCTGCCGAGTGTGCATGTATTCGCCCTCTCCGGCGCTTCCGCTTTGATTGCGGTGGCAAATTTGTGGAGAAGGCCGTACTCTTCCTCGCTTCCCATGGTATCCATCATGAGATGTCGGCACCTTACACGCCAGCCCAGAACGGTATCTCTGAGCGATAGAGACACCCCATGGCCGACGCCGTCCGCACCACGCGTATCGATTCTGAACTCTCTGATGGCTTCTACTTCGAGGCCATGACCTACATGACGTGGGTCTGGAACCGGATTCCCTACAGACCCCTTCCCTGTCAGTCCACACCATACCAGCATTGGTGTGGCGAGTGAGCTGACCTCTGCTTGGCTCATGTCTGGGGCTACGTGGCCATCGTGTGGTTGCCTGTCCCACACCAAGGTGGCAAGCTCGAGCCTCGCGACCGTCCCTACACCTTCCTTAGCGTCTTGCATCAGTCAAAGGCATGGCGCTTCAAGGATCCCTCTCGTCACTACATCATCGAGTCCAGGGATGCTCTCTTCCTTGAGGACCTTTTTCTCGACGCCCTTGTTTGCTCCAGGACGTCGATGTCCCTCCCATCACATGGGGGAGCGGTGGGTCCGTCCTCCGTCTAGCTACTTCCGGGCGTCACATCGTCTGCGCCCGCCGATCCTCATGGGCCGGTTGCCCCGTCCGTGTCTGCCTGTCCCTCCAGGCTAATTGCGTCATCCACGTCCACTGGCCCTTCTAAGTCGGTTGTCCCGTCTACGTCCCCTGGCCTCTCTGAACTGGCCACACCATCCGTGTTTGCTAGCCCTTCTGAGCCGACCGCCTCATTCATGTCCATTGGCCCTTCTGAGTCGTCCGCCCTGTCTGTGTCCGCTAGTATCTCTGAGCCGGTCGCTCTGTTTGTGTCTACCAGCCCCTCCGAGTTGGCTGCCTCGCACGTGTCCACCAGCCCTTTTGGGCCGGCTGCTCCACCCGTGTCCTCCAGCTTCTCCGGGCTGGCTGCCCTGTCCATGTCCGCTCGTCCCTCTAAGTCGGCCGCCTCGTTCTCGTCTGCTGGCCTCTCTGAGCTAGTCGCTCCGTTCGTGTCCACCAGCCCCTGCGGGCCGGCTGTCCCGCCTGTGTCTGCCAGCCCCACCGGGTCGACTCCCAACTGTTTCCGCTAGCCCCGACGGGTCGACAGCTCCATCCATGCCGGCACACGACACACGTGGTCCGGGCGGGAGCCTTGGACCAAGGGCGACAATGAGCCCTCAGGACGCCGCCTTGTGTCCTCTTGGGCCACGGCCCCCTATCGCCCCACGAGGCTCCTTGCCTCCATGCAGACCTACTCCCACAGTCATGAGTGGGGACCCTAGCACCAAGGCGCTTGGCTTGGCCACATTGTTAGTTGCCACTGACCTCCATCTCGGGTCGGCCTTGGGCTATGCCTGGCTCCATCGGGAGCACCAACGTGTCGTCGCGGTTGCACTCACACATGTGCCACATGCGGCGCGAGATGTCCACATCCTCACTGTCCGCTCCACGAAGCAACCAACGGACCCAACCACCCTACATGAGGCACAAGCGTCGCCCAAGGCCCCAAAGTGGGAGGTTGCATGCACTGACGAGCTTGCCGCCATTCAGCAACATCATGTCTACAAGCTTGTCGACCTTCCCCTCGGCTGAAAGGCCATCGACGCCAAGTGGGTCCTCCAGCGAAAGTGGAAGCCAGACGGACCCCGGAACAAGTACAAGGCCCATCATATGGCCAAGGGATTTGCCCAAGACCCTGTTGTTATCATTGCATTTGCTGTGGTTGCTGCAGAAGGGGGGGGGGGGTTGGGTCCTCCAACCTAAGAGGACCCCTTCCCAATTTCAGCTATGGTCCCCCCTTGTTTAGTCCCCAATTGTTTTGGTTTTGTTTTTTTCTCTCTTTAGAGAAAAAAACAAGTGGTTGCACTTAAAAGGTACTTTTTCTCTCTTGTCTCATCACTGAGTGCTCCTGTTGTTGTTGCTCCCTACTGTTGTTGCTCGCAACTGTTACCGCTTCCTGCTGGTGCTACTCGCTGTTGGTGTGCTCGCTACTGCTGTTGCTACTGCTCGCTGTTGCTGCTGTTGCTCGTTGCTGTTGCGTGCTACGACTGCTGCCTATTGCTTGTCTTGCTTGTTGAAGTCGTTGCTTGCCACTGCAACGTGCTGCTACTAGTGTTGTAAGCTACTACTATTGTAGCTTGTTGCAGCCAATGCGGGCTACTGCTACTGCCGCCCCGAGCTACTACTGCTCTGAGCTACTATACATGTTGCTGCCACTCGCTGTTATCACTGCTCACTGCTACTGATTTCTGCTGCTGCTGTCTGCTACTATTGCCCGCAGATGGGAGGGAGAGCATGGGGGTCATTTCCCCGGTGGTGTCGTTGCCACGTGCCTCAACGCTGCTCTAGCGTCCGTCGGTCGTGTCGGCCGTGAGTCCACCACCGCTACAGTGTCGCGGAGTCAGTGCTGCTGAAATCATTTTGGCAAAATTTCCCCTGTATGAGGAGCGTTTTGAAGACGCCACTCGGCGGGTCAACGCTACCGAAATAAGTCTGGCAGCATTTCCCCTACACAAGTGCGTTTTGGGGACCACAGACATTGACTAGACCTGTTTCGTTGCTTCTGTTGCGCTATTGCTCTGATACCAAGATGGAAACCTATGAGCAACATTTTGGTGCATCAACGTCAATGTAGGCTTGGCCTCACGCAAGTTGCTTTACACGGCTGCGCCCTTCACGCGAGGTCTGACAGTTTGTGAGTGAGAGATGCGCGCTGGTGAGTTTGCGTTATAAAGTTGGACAGAACTGGAAATGACTTATTAGTAACGAAGAAGGAGCAACAATGGGTGAAACCTCCAAGTTCTAGCTGCCCCCTAGCTCTGCATAGCTTGTTACTCAGTTTCTAAGCCAATCAGGAAAATGACCTATTTTCCGGCAGGCAGGGTTATCTTGGTGAGCCCTGCCAGACATCAAACAACCCAAAATCGTGTGTTGTCTGTTTTGCCTAAAAACTGGAGCATACCATAATACACATGCTGCGAATGTAGTCGTGAAGACAGAATCACCTAGAAAAACAGCTTCAATGAGTTATAGCCGCCTAAACCCAGGTAGCGTCAACGCTAGTCCTCAATCCGAGCAGTGACCAAAAACATGAAACTTGGACCCTAAGAAGAACATGGCGCTGCATACGCAACAGTGCAGCCAGACCTAGCACTAGACGCGTGCAAACAACATATGCACCAACATTGACTGGCGGCGGCTTGATTGCCGAGGGGGTCTGCTGATGGAGCTGAGCATGTTGGAGGGAGGAGGCTCTAGCAAAATGCATGTAGGCCTCAGCGTGTGTCGGCTCCACCAGACGGCATCTGCACACCAATGTACACTAGCTGGGAGGACACAACAGAGTACAAAGAGAGATGCGTCAAAACCAACAGGGTACAACTGAGAATAAATGAAAATTGCGAGAGACGGCGAGAATTGCAGAGAAGACCTCAATGCCATGGGTGGCATCTTTGATGACACCTTGTCCAAGTAGATGTAATGCAGTTTGCGTCCAAGATCCGAGTGAGCACAACCAGATTGCAAAGGTAGGCTTAGTTGAGCAGAATGCATTTCTGCTGATATGGCCGAATTTGTGGTGCTGATATGAGTGTAAGAATGCACCACGTCGAGGGTCATGCTTTGTACATGAGATGACGGCATGTACAACAATTGTTGTTGACGAATCCACAGGAGCTTTGCCTTGCGAGGGACAACAATGACACGTGACTACGAATTGCTGTGGCAAGGTTCCACGTTTCCCAAGAGCAACGTGAGGAGGATAGATTCTCCCACTATTCTCTGAAAACATAAGTTAACTGTGTGGAGCGATGGAGTCTCTCAGAACCACATGCAAGGTTCGCAAGAGCATGCAACGAGCCTAGACGAGAAACACCATGGAGGAGATCATAACTCATTTCATGAAGACTTCAGTTGTTGAAAAGCATGGAGGTGGAGTATAGAGAGAAATAGCCTATGAGCGTGGTGCTGGCCATGTGAGACGCAGGTCAACACCACAGTGCAACCCAATGGCTGAGGGCGACTATTCAACATCAGAGAGGGACACTGTGTTCGGCTTCCCCCCTGAGGTTGAGCACGTGGCTAAAAACAACGATTCCTTATCTTTTACTTACAAAAATCTGGAGATGGCTCTTGCATCCTAAAGTGTCTAAGGGCAAGAGCTACCATGAGTGAGAGAATATCAAGGAGGAATGACATGAGCTAGTTGCAAGCCATGGTATGGGGAATTGTTGTTTCAAATGGAGTGTGAGGCCACCCATGTGAATATCCATCTTGTAGCACATGCTCCAACATAGTTATCCACTTAGTCTCTTGTGCACAATATGGTACAACAGACATGTGAAGCAAGACCAGGGTCACCACATTTGTGATGGGTTATACCTCAACCACCAACATCAACGATGGGGCTCTAGGGTTTGCTAAAGTTGTATGGATTGAGAGTGATAGTTATCAAATGAATGGAATGAGAGTCCTAGTGATAGACTCTACTATTAGTGTCACATGGAAAGGGGCATGATCCAACATTACGACCAGAATTCAACTAGTCAAATGCCTCAATTATGCCCCCAACCCAAACATGAAAAAAATATTGACCATAGTTTCAAGAATTGATAACACCATGTAACCCTTCAAAAGGAGGATGAAAATAAATTTAAATTATTGTATTGCGGGTGCTATAGATGGGCAAGATTCACTTATTTCCCTGTGGAATGAACAAAGCCACGAGTATAGTCTCATTCTCAAGGGTGTTTTTAAAAGAATAATTCGCATAATGAGAAATTACCCTGATAATATTTCAGAAATCAAACACCAAATGCATTCAACATCGAGTCGATGCAAAATCTACAACAATATTATACTTTGATGTAATACATAGGCATTTCAATGTTTTATTTAAGCTTTTTGGCATATTTTGGCTGAATCAGAAACTGGAGCGTGTCTCCCTTCATCATGTAGTGCACACTGTGGGCATTTCAGCAGTTGTGGTTTCAACCGATTTTGGGATGAAATGTCATCAGAATATTGTTGGTGTATCGTTACTCTACTCCGCCGCAACCAAAATGGTTACTGAGAATTTAATCGATGCTTCCGTTTTCTGCTGTCCTGCATAATCTGTTATGTCGACCGAATTTCCTGAAGAATTGCGGCGATCCCGGAGGCTAAAATCTCTTGCCTTCGCGACCCCGAATCCTCTTTCCACGGTATGCGAGATTGTAGAGCAGCATATGTGTAGGTTTTCGCTGGGTTCGGCGATCCGATTATTGCTGACCTCAGAAACACGATCGGCTTCACAGTCTTTCGGAAATTAGTTTCAGCAGACGTGAGAGGAAAACGAGGCGACAAAAGCCAGTCACGCGGTTTCAGTGGCTGGTACCCTTGTGGGCCGCATGTACATTGCCTGAGGAACCGTTCTTTTCCCACAACTGAAATCAGTCCCTTCGTTCGTTTGAAAAAGTTACCTCGACTCGGTATAAAAGTACACGTTGTCGCAAACCGACTTAAGCTAGCACCCTTCGAAGGGTACCGGCTTTATCTGCAATAAGGAAAATGTTTCTGCTCAGGCGAGTTTTGTAATGCCCCAGTCGTGTTAACCAATGCTGAAGAGATAAACTTCCGACGCGGAAGACGTCAATACTCGTCTTAGATTTCCAATCGACACTGTGGTTTGGCAGTTTCTGTCTCTCCTTTCGGCCTTTTTCGATCGCTGTGTAGCTTCTTATCTATTGAGACGGGCGAGATATGGCATCGTCTTTTCTCATATTTAGGGCACTGGAGGCACAACAAACAGAAAAGTTTTTTTTGCTCGATGTCTTTGCATTCGTGGGAAAAGTCCATTTACATTGCGTTTGGATTTGATGGACGTCCGAGCCGTCTATGTCATGAACCGATGTCAAGACTGCAACATTGGTGGACACTATTCAGTCAAACCTGCTCAGACGGCCGGCTATGCGGTTACGAGTGAATGGACGGAGCTTCGTTTCATTTTGCAGTATGATGATATCGCACATTATTTATCATTCACTTTGCAGGGCTTGTTTCTAGTCATCCAACTTCAGAAAAGTGGATTCCGCATTCCCTGGATTGTGTAGCTCGAGGCACGATGACGACAGGACTGTTGGACGGCTACTAAGGACGGCGTTCGACGGTGCTGAAGAAAACCCAACGGGAGATCGACTACGACCGTAGAACGAGATCGACGTCGGCGACATGGCCAGTTCCGAGTCCACGCACTATGGATCGTCTAAAAAGTACTACATTACAAACGGGCCACCGACGTCTTTCCCATGATGTGCTTGCGGGTTACTCGGCACTTCAAAATAGGGAAAGTGTTCCATATGCTTTGTGTTGGAGTGTCAAACACGGAGTCGCAAGGTCCATTTTGACGTGATGGCGGCGGCGATCGATTTCAAAGCCCGCATTCGAAAACCTGACATCTGCGAGGAGACTTCTCAGGAAGGGCAGTGAGTCTACAAACAAGAGACAAATCAGAATCAGCCGCATTTCGGGAAACAGAAGATACCTTACTCCTCATAAACTGTATGGAAACCTCATCAAAGGGGAAACTTTATCGTTCCAGGACATCAGTACCCACAGAATGAGAAACTTCTCTCCATCAGACATGTCTTTACTCATTCCATTTGTCAGTTATCTTCTATGAGAAATGGGACTGATGTGACAGAACCTACTTGCACTATCTTTAGTATTGAGTTTCATGTATTTGAGTAAATTTCAAGTAGAAAATGAAAACATGCACAATATGGTGACCTTACACTTGCACAATACCATTGTAGATATGGAGGCATTCGGGATCTTAACTACTTCTGAGGGAGTTTCATAATGGAGCATATTCCAGAAAATCGCGGAAATAATCCATAATTTAAAAAATGTTATTATTGATTTCTAAAATCATACAACTGATTTGTTCATAAGATGAGAGGTTTGTACATACATTAAAACATAAACTAATAACTTATGTATAATCATAGTTTATGCATGGTAAAAATGGAAGGATTTTGCTTAAAAACTGTACCTATTTCTTATTTAAACTATGGTATATCCGTTACTGGTAAAACAAGGTGCAATCCATCAAGAAAAAACAAATGATCATGTAAAGGATCATTTTATAACAATTTCATGTTTTTTAAAATCTAACAATGTTTCAAGGTTATTCATTTTATGTTAACCAACACATATGAACCCATTTTTAGGTAGAATACATATTAATAGTTGGGTGATTTTCATAACTTATCTTCTTCACTTTGTACTAAGTGTAATGCAAACTATTTCAATGATTATAACATAACATCAACAATGATTCAATATTCGAAATAAACATTACTTCCAAAGTTAAATACAAATTCGCATACATTATATTATAAGTAAGTGCAATAATCAACTCACTTATCATAAATACGGATTTGAAGATAAGAAATATACTTTGCCATTGTTTGGGGAAAATGAGCCATAACAAGTGTTTTTATTGTATGATTGTTAAATTCTATTCATGTTAATGCATGTTTCCTCTGAACCTTGCCTTCTTCATTTTGTATTATGGTTCTTTGGTAGTTACAATGTGAAATAAGGACTAATAAAAGTTAGTTAACATCATAGAGAAATTTTTAGTTTCATGTATACAAATGTTGAGCATTATTGAAAGATGAGGTTTGTCACAATGTGATAAAATCTGTTCGAAATTCATAATATGTTTTAAAAACTAGCACATATAAGTTTATAATTTCATGGAATTATTCATGTAACATTAAGCAATTGGGTGTTGGAAGAACATTACATAGGTAAGAATTTCATGAAGGTTAACTATCTTATCAGCGATGAATTGACCTCTTGGAGTTTTCGGGCATGTAATGATAAAGTCATCGCGTGCTCTGATGTAGCAAGGGGTTCTTGCTGCTCTCCAGGATCTCTATGCCTAGCAAGCAAACCTTGCACTCTAATGTGCCGAAGCAAAAGACTTGGATTGGAAATTGTAGTTGAAAAAAACTATGAAGTACAAGTATGGTATAAGGAAAAAGCGACGAAACACAGCTCAGCTCAATGCTTTGACACAACCTACCCCATCCAAGGGCGCGACACCTTGGTAGGCCGTCAAGGCTACTCTTGCAAGGGTTTAAGCATAGTCACCGTACTTTCAGGTGCAATGGCCTCAAGGTTCTCAGGGCAACCTCCTCTCCACGGTAGCAGCCACTACTAGACTTATTAGGTCGTCACAGGACATCTAACCCTCCTAGCCAAGATGGTAGAGTGCTTCCGGGCTCACTCAGTTGATAGAGGAGAACTCCCACAAAACCCTTGTAGACTCCATCAACACTGTACAAACAGAGCTAACGCCAGACAAACTCTAGGCTCAACGCCTAGTTATAGCTCCTAGATCACAGATGAGGAACATCCATAGAGGCAGCCGTAGCAAGGCTACTCTCCAGTCTTAGGCGTAGTCCGGCCACCTCTTCTACGTAGTCAAGCCTCTATGTAATCAAGGGCGTCCACCAACCCACGCTGGGAGAAGGCTGTCAGGCTCACATGGGTCTTCAGGTGAGGGAGCGTCTGTAGAGTCTTGGTTTATGGCGTTGTCCGGCAAAGATGGACTTCCCATGCAACTGCTAAGTTGTTGTTGAGCTGTAAGAGTTATTAGAGTTCTCGGACTCATTGAGTCCAGTCTGCTTCTATACAAGGATCCTAGCAAATTGACTAGCAGCACTGTACCCATAGGGAGCTTCGTGCTACACGGTCATAGCTTCCTCCTTAAGGAATCTTCTTGGTCGAAGGCACGCAGCTTCCTTCTTAAGGAAGATTCCCAAATACTTGAAACTTGGCAGTGGGCCCACTTGATGTGTCGCGCATGTTCCCACTGATTTAGGGCAGTCCCCACTCTAAGCTCCAAATGCAATTGCGGAGTCGTGCATGTATGAGATGATGTAGTTGCGTAGTCGTGCATGTAGTAGTTGATGCAATCATGAGTTATGCATGCACCACCTGATTAAGATTGGTCCCTACCCCTAATCCTTACTTGCATGTGTTGATGAAAGAGGTACAAATAATCTAGTCAGGTGTGGCTCCACCCTCACTGGTCAAGGCGAAGTACCAAGCAGAGCTTTCTTACACTACACAACTGCTGACCAAGGTGGGCGAGCACGCATGCATAGCCTACTATGCATGTAACACTCAAAGATCCAGTCTCCTTTTCCCCCTTCAACCTAGATTCAAGATTTAAATCTGGCCTATACATGAGAAATCCCTGGTCGAGTGGCATTCAAGTGTTCATAAATAAAAATCCGCAACTTTATGCACAGACCTCCGATTGTCAATTCGAATGCGTCATGTCAAAGTTGTTTCTCAACGCCGCCATTGCTCACTCTAACACTTCCCTTGAATAGGTTCGCTGATGAATGCAGAGATAGTTTCATTTTTTCACTACTGAAATAAGTGATTAGTGGAGGTTTCAACAGCCCCAAAAAATTTTCTTTAGTGAGGAGGAACTTTTAGGTTTCTCTTGGGTTTTCTTTAGCTTTTTGGAATTCTTAGGAAAATACGGGGCTTGAATCGGTCAAGATTTTGCCTTGAGAATGCTCATTCTAAGCTTTCGTAAGTTATGTTAGGGCCGTTCTCTGGACGGAGATAGTTTGGTGGAGCTGGAAAAACTATGTTGGGTGAGGCTGGGTTCACCTACCCACTCACCACCAAGGTCGCTTCATGTAGAAGCCACCTCCTATAGCCTAAGCCACCGTGTCTCTCATGCATAGGCTTGCCTGTGCAGTGGAAGGCTCTAGACACTTCCATCGACGAGGCACTTGCGAGGCAGGACCGCCGCTAGGACGACCTACTAGGATCGCCAACCTACTAAAGCCACACATAGCCTACGAGTATAAAAGCCTGTCGGCAATCTTTTTTTTCCGATGTTGTAGCCTTATGTTCCCCCTGTCGCTTCAGCCACCTGCTTTGACGACTGCACTTTAGGTACTTATGCCACATACTTTAGCAACAGTTCGCTGCTTAGGGTTGACTACGCCATGGCTAAGGCAACTATTCTGCCTCCACGTCCATTCTTTGTTAATTTTTTGTCTTCTTGCGACTCTCTTGACCTACATGGCTTTTCACATAGCTGGAATGTTGTTTCTTATTTGTCATCGCCGTCGTTGCTGGATTTGCAGCTATAGTTTCTCCGATGCGTCGACATGTTTGGGCTGCTCGATTTTGGCCCCGTTCGCTTTTGACCGTTGGCTCTAGCCATTTGCCATTTTTTTCTCTCGGAGCCCGTCAGCTACGTCGAGTCGAGCTACTCGCTTCCTCTCTGAGCTCGCTCCACGATTATGGCTGCTGCTTTCATGTGGCCATCTGCCACTCCTATTTTTTTACAATTGTTTTGTCTTAGCTGGTTCTCTCGAGCAGAGGCCTCGCTCGCCGGTTGTCGGCCAGCCTCCCTGTCTTCGCGACAAGGCTTTTCCATGGCTTTCCATCATGGCACAACTTTGTTGTGTTGATGCGTACCATCGCGTCAGGCTCTCTAGCCCAGCTCGCTATCGCGGCGAGGTGGTGTGACGTCCGTCGTGGACGTCCCCCTCCCCCATGGCTTGGCACTCTCCCCTCGCCACCGCCTATTTTGCTCGCTGAGCTTCCTTTTGTTTGTTTTTTTCTTCATCGAGCTCTTTACACAAATTTCCCTCCACATCTCAGCCTACTGGGGTTATGATTCCCAACTACGACTCAACAACCACTTTTCCGCTTCTAATATGCCTTTTTTTTCCTCTGATTGGAGCTTGAAGTTGGCATGCGAAAGCAAGAAAAACATAAGTGGTGAGCATCACTTTCGATGAGAGATCCTTTGACAAGGATTCAAGCACTTGCTTTCTACTGCCGGTTGGTGCTACTGTTGTTGCGGAGACACATGTAGATGAAGGAGAAATCATAACGTCGAGAAGTAATCTCCCCCTTTAAGGGAGGAAACCCAAACAGGGTTTAGATGATGCTGAAACAAAATATGAGTTATAGACGGTTTTGTTTTACAATCCACAAGGCATCCTTTAGTAGACACGCGATGTCTCTCATTCTTTTGCTACTGATCTGGCAATACTCATTGCCGTTGCTTCTACCTTTCACAAAGTACTACACAGAAGGTTGGGTTTACAACGCCGATTTTCATTATGGACAGGCTTTGCCACGTACCTTGTGATCACGACGAGCTGCTCTAAGTTCTTCCTTGGACCTTGGATTCCTAACCTTTACTCCAATAGCTCCTCTGACTGCTGCACTACTGCTTCAACTCCTATTGTGAGATCAATTGGTGCGGAGCACGTTCTTCGCGATAAGTGTCTTGCGGTAGTGAGGAGCAAACTTGCACCTCCACTAATCTTTTCCTTCAAGTGGAATCATGAGGACAAGATCCTTGGTTTCTCCAGTGGTTGGACATCTCTAACGCAAATTTTGACTTGTTGCAGAATTTGGTGTTGAGTAGTTGTGAGCAGATTGTGCACGTCGCCAGTCTCCATGCATAGCGCCTTTGTGAAGATGGGCTAGCTGCTTGAGCTTGCCACTCTGGCGGGATTTATTCATGGAGCACAACTGCTCCATCTATGCATGCCACCTGACGCCAAATGGGCTTATGGCCTCCACCTGCCACCGCGATAGGATTTTTTCACATAGCACAACTAATCCGTTTGTGCATGCCACTTGATACTAGGTGGGCTTACTACATCCACCTACCGCCTTCGCAGGATTTTTTTCTGCTTCTCTACTTATTGCATTGCAAGCTGCTTCTAAGGCTTAACGAAGGCCTTCACTCCGCTTTCCCCTCACTCGAGGATTTCCTTTGCTGCTCCTTTAGTAATGTGTGCTGTTGCTGACGGAATGTGTTGTTGGTGATGGCATGGCTGTTCTTCTTATAGCCAATGTCAACTTGCAACCAAGTGTTGTGTCAAGCTCTTAGCTCATTGTTTTATTTAGGAGTCCCTCTTCCTTTTTCCTTATTGTTCTTCTTCCGTTGGTGCCCGATCTGTCTCATGGAACGGGATTTACGGTTGTGAGAAGCACATACTAGACTGTTGATGAGCGTCTCTGCCTTGGTGCGCTCGTCACTGTTTCGCCAATTGTGGTGAGCTGTTCTGGAGCTGCCACCATGTTGCTTCCTCTTGTATTGACACTGTGCCAATACACTTGCAGTCTGTAAGCTCATTATGTGAGCTTCCACATGCTCGTGGCTCCATACACGAGCACCCGATACATCCTTGCTGCTCTTACAGATTGTAAGTTGACTTTTACTTGGCAGCTTGGTGCATTAACAGTGCATGCTACTGTTGTGTAGGGACCGTACAAGCTCCTGAAGAGTCAATTTGTCACGGGCTTTGAGGCTCATGTGAACCTCCATTGGTTTTCAAAGACACGTCCACCTTAGTTGCGTTGGTACACCATCAACGTTCCGCTGCTGGGTTGTCTTTTGTTGGATGGAGCATGAGAACTCCGTCTAGGATGCGGAGCCACTGTCCCCTTTGTTGGTTAGGTTGTGGACATCGGGCGAGGCGTCGAACCCTATGAACTCAACTAAGTACTATTGTTGCGATTGCTTCTTGTCGCTACTAGGGTGCTGATGGCAGCGTGGTTCCTTGATCACCACTCCATTTTCATGAGCTCCTTAAAGACGGCTACTTGTCTTGGCTCTATGGCAACCTAAGATGTTACCGATGGGATCCCTACTTGAGACTCGCAAAGCAGTGCATAGAGTGATGTCGACCCTTGTGACATCATCACGTGGGTGTTTGCGAAGCACCGCTGCTTATCGTCAGCTACCACTTGTAGTGCTTGAAAGCCTCATGGCACTACTACATGCTTTGACCGTTGCAATGGTGCCATTGTGGATGCTTCAGGGGATACCCCAAGAGTTTACACACTTCTTCCTTGAGAAGATGAAGCCGCCGTTGTTTGTTGAAGACAGATAGGCTGTGGCATGTCTGGAGAAGAACTAAGCTTTTGCTGATGTGCACATGGCTGATGTGACACTGATTAAGCTTTATTCAGCTGCAAGGCGTCATTTTGTTGTTGGATCTGCGTCTCCTGACTTTTAGGTTGAGCTGCTTGGGCAGCTACCAGCTCATAGGTATGCCGCTCTTATTGGAAAATGTGCTACTACTTGCCAATCTGCTGCCATTGCTTTGTACTTTCATGCTTGAAATCTTGTTCCCCAAATGTCTCATGCTCACCTGCATCAAGAAGTACTCGTACAAGTGCCATCGATGACACTTCTGTTGCATCTCGCTATGACTCTGTCACACATTGCTGCACCATGCCCAACTGTGCAGATCCTATCACTTGCATCTGTACTAGCATGAGAGCTTGTGGCATGAACTTTGCCACATTAGCCTACGGAACTGCTGCGGTTGATGACGACAATAGTTGTGCCAGTTGAAGCTAATGTTGAAGATGCGCCTACAGCTAAGTTTGGGATTACTGTTACTCAAGCTATGGACGGTTAGCTTCAAAACTTTTCTCAGTCAATTGTTGCTGCAAGACTTCATTTGCACGAACGTTGTCTCGGTGTGCACTTGTACAAAGCGCCTCCTCTCTTGAGCGCTTTGCCTCCTCAACTACTGCTTTCTCTATCCTTGGACCACATCCTTGGTCCATGCACAAGCTTGGCGCTTAGAGGTCACTAAGCTGTTGAGATTCCATGTGTAAGCTCTCCACGTTTAGGTCACTCAAAGCGTCCTCAATATCTTCATTTGTGGACGGTCGCCACGTCATGCGCTCACCCTGCCATTGGTGAGTGATGATAGTCGTTGTCATCCTTTGAAGCTTGAGCTATAAATGCTGCTTCTTGTTGGTGGCAAGGGTTTTCCACTCTAATTGCATGTTGAGCATGCTCAAACATTCTTACGATCTGATATCATGTTGATGTTCATGGGGTGTAGCAAGGGTTAGGTTCCTCGCTGCTGGGATCATTATGCTTGGAGAGCGACTATAGATAGAGTAGAAAGCTGGAATTAGGAGAATGTTATGACTGAATGACTGTAGTTTATCACAACTATAGTACAAGAAATAGTACAGCAAGCACAACTCAGCTAGAGACTAACTCTAGACTCTCACGCCCAAGACACAAGCTACTTTGCTAGAGCTGTCTTGCTAGGCGTTGCCCACCTGTGGGCTTAGAGCTGTGTCTAAGCGTGAGAGTCCAGAGTTGGTCCATGCTGAGTTGTGTTTGCTGTATTAATTATTGTATCATAGTTGTGATCAACTACAGTCATTGAGTCCTAGCATTCTCCTAGTTCTAGCTTACTACTTGATGTGTAGTTGCTCTCGAAGCACAACGGTCCCAACAGGAATGAACCTAACCCTTGCTTTACCCCATAACCATCAACATGACCAACCACTAATGTATTTGGTGACATTTTGAGGTTGCATCAACGTGATTAATGTTGTTAAATGATTAATTATAATTTATGTGACTCTCATTGAGTGCCATCCATCTTCTCCACAAAAAAGATTGTCATAGCCACATTGATTCATGAAAAGAAAAAATTCAAGTTTTTTAAAACCATATGTAAAAACTTACGTGGACCCAATGTTTTGGGAAAATTTACATCATGAATTACATGCACGACACCATTTTACATTTGAACATGAAAAAAAACACAACGTATGAGTAAACAGATGTGAATGTCACCATGCAAGCAACGCAAATGAAGGAAACAGAAAGATTTTGAATTTGTTTACAAAATTGAAGGCTAGACACACATGGGCGTCAAGTTTAATTTCATTCCCATGTGGTCAACCGATGAAAACCACTGACGCAATGAAAGTTGAGGCTCCGGAAGGCAACCCGTCACCTTAGAGAAGGAGAAGACACCAAATCGGTTTGATTTTGACCATTTATCCTCTCATGAACTTGGTTGGCGGACCATGTTTTCTTATACTTTTGAAAGGAAGGATCAATGGTTGGAACCTGAAATTCCATGGAAGCGTGAGTTTATTTCATAGGCCTTTTCCAATTTGTGGAGGTTGCTAAGACATTGCGCACCTTTTTTTCATGGTTCATGTTTGAGAGAGGGTAAATTTTGGTAAACATGAGTGATAATTGGAGGGAACATAAGTATGACCTCACATGCTTGCCTTTGTTTTGAATTTGGCCATGAAGTTGCTTATGATAATGAGATAGGCATGCAGTCCTCGTCGCCTTTTGAAGGCAGCGACATGCCGCCATGTGCATGGCTAATGTGAGCACAGTGTGGCGAAGTTGTGGCAGTTTATGGGTCAATGGGTCCAGTAGAATTGTTTTTGTCGTGGCTGTAGACTGCCGCTTTTGCACAGGCGGCTCACAGTTGCCAGCTACCTGTCCGAGCGAGTGTGGTCAACATCCTCAAGTCTTCCTCTCGGCCCTTTGTCTCGTCCCTCCTGTGTCCATTGTGTTGATGAAAATCGGCGGAGTTTAACCGATTACGCCTCCATTGGTACGTTGCACTCGCATCCTTTTTTCTTCGTGCTGCCTCTACGGCATCTGTTGTTCCGCCTCCTCATGGCGCCGTTGGCACCAACGTCTGGTCGTGTTCGTGCAAGCCCCATCTCCGCTCCTTCTCTTCAGTGGCCTCTGCAGTATGAGCTGCATCACTGAGTGATGGAGTCAGCTGACCTACCTCCTACAACGTCTCACTCATCTTTTACCAACAAAGGGCTTACCCGGTCGCCACCGGGTCTGCCCTCAACTCACTCCATTTATCGGTCTGTCGCTCGCTCAACACGTCTTACCGTCGATCCGTCCTCGCTGCCCTTGGATTGTTGAAGTGGGCATCTCACGCCCTCACTTTCCAAATCCGGCTACTCGTACACCACCTTTTAAGCCTGGACCTTTTCTCGGGAGGAGCCTGTTCCCTCGACCGACAGATCCCGCTGTTCAGGTCCAGCTTTGAGCACTATGCCGTCTCCGCGGTCGTCCCGCCGGGCGGCGGCAGCGGCGCAGGTGCTGGCATCAGCCAAATCACTCAAGCACGCCAACGCAGAACACAAGAATGTAGGCCACCTCGCACATTGCGATAAAAGCGGCGGCAACGACAGCTTCAACGACATTGCCTTCGACGGCAGCAACGTAGGCAGTCGCAGCAGCAGCGGCAATCACGGCCCGTCATGGACTCAGCGCATGGGCCTACCCCTGTTCGAGCCTGCTGTCCTGGAAGCCAAGCTTTTGCGCCTGCTCCGCCGCCGCGAGCGCCAGGAGAGGCGCATGCAGCAGCGGATGGAGCTGCTGCAGCAGCAGATGCCTGCTACCAGTGACGGCTACGTTGACGGTGGTGAAGGCCACTCGCTGTTTCCTGCTGCGTGCCTGGATGAAGCTGATGACCTCGCAGCGAATCAGGGTGGAGGAAGAGGTCCAAGGGAAGCAGCGAGAGAGGCCATGAGGGACGAAGTCGTTGTTCCGGACAAGGAATCGCGAAGAACTGGGAGTAAGGGCCGGAGAAGATCCAGCAAGGAGTCCAAGCA
>SZWC01012699.1:61978-74410 GCA_023375785.1 Penium margaritaceum | reverse complement strand
GGAAACAGGTCCTGAAAGACGAGGACATCCCGAGACTCAATGATGTAGTGTCGTTATGAATCCGAGAAGCGCCATGCCTTTGACTGACGCGAGACGCCAAGAAAGGTGCAGGGACGGCCGCGAGGCTCAAGCTTGCCGCCTTGGTGTGGGATAGGCAGCCACAACATGGCTACACAGCCCCATAGACGGGCTGGCCGGAGGTCGACGCGCTAGCCACACCAGTGCTGGTATAGTGTGGAGTGATGGGGAAGAGGTCCGTGGGGAATCCAGTTCCAGCACCACGTCATGTAGGTCATGGATTCAAAGTAGAAGCCATCAGAAAGACCAGACTTGACGCGCATGGTGCGGACAGTGTCGGCCATGGTACTATTCCACCGCTCAGAGACGTCATTTTTGACTGGCGTATAAGGCGTTGACGTCTCATGATGGATACCACGGGAGATGAGGAAGAGTGTAATCTCCCCCATAAACTCGCCATCGCGATCAGAGTGGAAGCGCTAGAGAGGACGGCTACACTCACACTCAGCAGGGACAAGTCAGTCCCGAATGGTGGGGACAACATCGCTCTTCTGTAGAAGACAGAATACCCAGAGGTAGCAAGAGTAGTCATCGAGGAGGGTGAGGACATAACGTCCGTGCTCCTCGACGGACTCCGTCAGAAGGAGATCCATGACATCAGAGTGTACCAAGTCCAGGGGGGTGGACGCACGTGAGGAGGACAAGGGGTAGGTCGACCGATGCATCTTCCTATGAGCACACTCAATGCACTTCGTGGGACGCGGAAGAGGAGAGGAGACTGGGTCAAAGCCCGTGGCAGGTTTTCGTGCGGAGCATGCTATTGACAGTGGTAGAGTGGACTTGACAGAGGCAGCGGTGCAAGAGACGTGTGTACTGTGGAGAGAGTATACTGGTGAAAAACACGTGGCCTGTGCTGGCCGATGGGAAGGGGACGGAGGGAGAAGCGGACAAGCGCGGCATGTGCCACAAGTTGCCAGGGGCGGTTGCATGCAAGACAACACAACTGGACGGACGCAACGACACAGTGTAGACACCACGCAAGTGCAGTACGTCCATGCTCATACGGTCAAGAGAAATGATGGAAAGTAGGCTGAGCTCAAGACCAGGGACGAAGAGGACATCGGTCACAAAGACATTCCTAGCGGGCCTCGGAAATGAACAACACCGACGCTACGAATAGGTAAAACCTGACCAGAGCCTGTCCGAATCCCAGAGACATTGGTAACGGGGTCAAGGACACTAAAGGCCTCGCGCAAGGCTGTCATCTGATGCGTGGCCTATGAGTCGTTGATCCATGTCTCGGCCGGATCCCGGACTGGTGTTGTCAGGTCGCTAATGGTTACATGGTAGTGGGCGAGGGACGCGGACGCTGTGGATGGGGGTGCAAACCAGGATTGCTAGTCATTCGGCCATGTGATGTCATCACAAAGAGGAGCAGGTGGGGATGACATGGGAGTGAATGGAACGGACGAGGGTGTAGGGCACGACCACAACTAAGACTCTGCCATGCATGAAAAGGTAGGGGAACTAGAGATGATACAACTCGCACTTCCCTAGGGAGGAGGACGAGGCAGTCCGTGTTGGAGTGCGTTGAACTGCTCTAGCAGTTGCTCGCGGGTGGAGGGTATGACGGAGTAGACCGACTGCGGTGTGAAGGCATCCAAGTCTGGGAAGGACGAGGGTGATATCGGTGACGGAAGAGCGGGCGCCAACGGCTGCGGAGGATGCTGTAGTAGACTTGTCGAACGGTGAAAGGGAGCGGGCGGCATGGACACAGCAAGAGCAATTACCGTCACAAACGCGGTGGTGAGACCGTGCTCATGCTAGCGACGCATGGTGGCAATGACGCGGGCCTCGTCCGTCAAGAGCGGGCACGTGTACCACCCATGTCCTGGCTGGCCACAGTGTGGTAGACTTAGCTAATCCATTGGGTCCGCTCAACTGTTGCTGTGGGCCCTTGCCCTTTTTGCCCCTATGCTTCTTCTTGCCAGATGATGAGGCGCTAGAGGGCGTAGCTACTACGGGGGAGGCAACAGTCACCGAGTCGATTGCAAGAGAGGCAAGGGCCTTTGTGCATTGGATGCAGGACTCCTGATGAGCCTCCTCAATGCGAAGAAAAAGCTCGTATTCCCAGGGCATGAAGGTACCTTGGCCGACCATCGCGGCGAGTACGTCTTGGGTGTAATGAATGAAGGTGTCGGCAAACACGTCGGTGGCACAGTGCTTGATGGTCAGGAGTGCGGAGAGAGAAGGTGGCGCAGCGTCTCCCAAGTGGCATATGATGTCTTCCGCCCACTCCCAGTATGAGATGACCGTCTCAGTCTCCCCCATACAGAGGGAGTTGAACTCCTGGAGCAGGCTGCTGGTCTCGGCCTCGTTGGACAGGCGATGAGGGTACGTGAGGATGTGCCACGCTGCTGTGGTGACAAGTTAGGTCCCAAAAGCGCCAGGTCTCCGACCACAAGGGAAAGTCGAGGAAAGCACACGTACAACCTTGAGGATAGACCTTGGAATCCTGTGGGTCCCCAGTGTACCAGACATAGGCTAGGGATCCCCAGATGCGAGCAAGACAAAGGTCGGTGCGATGTCTGAACCACAACTCATATGACGTGACATGGTCTGGAAAGGGACTCTGCGACAGGCTGTTCCATACCCACATGATGTAGGAGAAGTCCTCAAAGGCGAAGGACTCATGGAGACTGCACTCAGACCACACAACACAAACTGCATCTTCCATGGTGCAGTTCGAGTGCTCACACACACAATTCTAATATGGCATAGCAAGAGTGGAAAGCTGAGGGAAAGATTGTGTTTAGCGTCGTGTTTAGTAAAGAAGGTAGTCATCTTGCCAAATAACTCACCACCACATTCCAAGTGAAACTTGTGGAGTGTGTTACGAGACTGGCGCTCAACCATCAACAGCCAAAGGCATACCGCCAGAGTGGTATCCCTCTTGTAACAGAGACTATAGACCCTCTGCATCTGGATATAATCGTCAGTCATGGTGAGAGTATATCGAACCTCATGAGAGACGCTCTTGATTAGGAGGGGACCAAGAAGGTCTATGAGGACCAACTCTACTGGACATTATGTTTGGGAAGTCAATTCAGGGTAAGTGCACCGATGCATCTCACCTTGAGCACATAAGAGGCAATCAGTGTTAGGCAACTTCTTGAAGGAATTCATATAAAGACTGAGGGCTGTCTATATCTGAATGAGCTTGGACACGGTGTTCCAGCTCACATGGCAAAGGGGCAATGAAGTAAGCAGTGATCTCAGGGAAGGAAACACTAGTAAAAACCACACGCAAAAGTGGGGACGAAAGAGAGGAGACAGAGGAAGTACAACGCGACTCATGATACACATCATCCACAACTGAGGCACGAAGCACTATGGCACGAGTTTTAAAAGAAAGATATAGAACAAAGTTGGCGCAGTGCTCAACAGAAAGGCTCATCCTTTTGTATGAACAGAGAAGAGGTTGAGCTCAAGAGCATGGACAAATAGTACATCATAAACATACAAGGGGTCAGATGGACCATCGAATAGCACAACTTCAACTCCCTCAACAGGTGAGGTCAGGAAACATCCCATGTGCATGGGCCGAACAGACCAAAAAGGATCAAGAACCACGAATTCACAGCCATGATGTATCATGTTATGGGTGATACCGGAATAAATGATCTAGACACCACTTGTCTCATGAATTTTCATCAACACCAAACATTACACATTCAATACAGGACTTAAAACAACAAGCCAAGAAGTACTTTCAGGTCCATCCTCATCACAAAAGCTCCTCCACAAGCATCATCACGTACAAAGAAAACAAATAGATAGGTTACTTCTCGACCACTTAACTTTGACAGAAGAATCACACCTTCCTATGTGCAAAGCTCCAGTAGCTGGCAAAGCTCCACAATGGTGTGATCCCATGGGTCCTAGTCACCGTTGCTGCCCACAAAAGTGGAAGCCTTTGCTTATTTCTTGGTCAAGACACGACCCGCATACGTGGCACTGGAAGACGTTTGCTGTGTGTGTGCGTTTGGAGGCCCCGTGTGACCCTGCCCTAGTCAAGGGGATGCTGGCACTCAGTGTAGTGGTGAGTGCGGTTGATAAAACATCCACTGCCACTACTCGCTGGCTACTCCTGTTGTCATGATGTCCCTTGTTGTAATACCTTTTTCCCCTTCCTCCCCTGTGTGGCCATTCCAATGTCCTGAGCCTGGCCACTCAAGATAGAGGGAGAGGAGAAGGTCGTGTTGAAGGAAGAGCTAGAGAACTGGAACAGAAACATTAAGGTGTTGTAGTCACCGTTGCAACAACCAGACTCGCTTGATGTGTGTGGGCTGCCTCCCAAGCCAATGAAACCTGAAGGAAGTAATCATGGACCCAGGGGAGAGTGAAATGATCAAAGCTGGAGAAGAGCCTTGAGGCTCTTCTCCACCTTTGATCATTTCATTCTCAAGTGCACTCCAATCATGATGGTCTCAAGTCCCCACAGCTACATCCCACCATCCGTCTCGAGGCAGATGCGGGCCGCATGTTGTCAACTTCACACTCCAGGGGATCCTGATGGAGGGAGTGGAACTTGCATAGCCGTGCTACCCTTGTCGTGTTGGTCTTCGGAGAATGCAATGCTAGAGCAACTCCCATCACCAATGCGGGTCTGTTCCAGTCCCTGCCCTTGCTATACCCAAGAAGGGATTGAATTCAACAACATTCATTGTCTCATAGTATAGAGAAGGCCACGTATTGCTCCTGTTGTTGTCTCGACCTGGCAAGCATCAGCCGTTTGGTTTTGACTGCAATGGCAGGGCCAGTCATCCTCTGACTAAGCCCACACTTGAAATTAGACCTCCCTTTCGTCCAAGCCTGCATCGTTGTCATTTTGGAATGGAGGAGTCTCAATGTGGCCGCAGTACATGAAGACCGCTACTGAGAGTGACTCCTCTAAAGGAAAATCTTGCCCATCGTCGGGTGTGGTCCTGACGGCATGGTGGCACTAGTGTGGCAGGTTGTGATCCTAGGCGTAGCTCACAGCACCACTCTAGAAGCACGCAAATCTCATAATCAGGCAAGTCGTCATCCATCTGCTCCTCATGACAGGTGTCAACCTGCTCAAGGGGGGTGCTCAGGTCTGGGTACCGGGTAGAGGGTGGACTGCTGGGCTAAAGATACAGCTCCAGCAGCTCCTCCTAGCATCTGTTGTGAAGCCCCCAAACGTCCCCACAGTAGGTTGCCGATCTTCTTGTGTAGTGTGTCGTTCTTACGCTGTTGCTTACGACGCATCTCTTCAAGCAAACAACAAAGGTCATGGATCGCCAATGCCTGTAATCCTGGGCTCATAGTGCCTGAGGAGGAGGAGGCTGAGGGATCACCTGGCCACTTGCTTTTGCAACCACCCAATGCCGCTTAGTATGGGTTGTGTCACCAAATCCATTGAAATTAGGAGCCATCGGCATTTTTTTACAAGTTGAGTCTCTGTCAACATCTGATGTTTCAGCCAAAAAATTGGTTAAGTATTAGTAACTTCATTACCCAGAATGATGGCATCAGCATGAAGGTCATCCAAATGGAGCAAAGTTTGAGCGATGTTGAGAGAGTGGATGTTGAAGGCAATGGTGAAATCTACCAAAATTTCAGAAAACTTCCACATTTGGAAGTGTGTTTGTACTTCTTCTATCCTAAAATGGCACAAAACGGACAGCAATGGTTGTGATGGAGGGGTTATCACCAGAGTTTTCTAATGAGCCCTTACACGCCAAACGTGGTTGTCAAACGGGACAATCTCACTTTCACGCATTTGAGGGGGTTGGTAGGTGTGACCTAAATAAAGTTTTTGGGAAGCTTCATGGAACTCTTAGCAACATCACGTGCTCCAACCGTTGCTATAGATTATTGGGAAACCCATTGCGGTATCGGTGGCAGTGGCGTGATGATCCGGCTGCAGCTATCATCCTAACGTCATCTCTGCTTCTGCTGTCTGCTGCGACAAATCACCGTAGCTTGGTGGGTCCTCTCTGGACCATGGGTGTAGCTGTAGATGTCACTGCCGCTACCACTACTGTGTCTCTGCTGCACAGCTCAGTGAAGGATGCCTCACTACTCTATGCAAAGGTATTTGAATGTAAACCGTCTGAACATACAGATGCAAAGTCTTAATCTGGATGCAATGACTACACACATGCATGGGTCCGGCAACGATCAGTGGAAATACAATACCAATTGTATTGTATTTCCATCGGGCTTGAAAGCCAGTCCACCAAGAAAACTGTAGGGACTACACAAAAAATCGAGAAACAGAAGGTCCGAACAAGCATCCGAGACGACATGGCAGTTGTCTTGAAGCTGTTAATTGGTAGGCCACCACTCGAAGGTCCTCCGCGGTAACCTGGGTCCACATCAGGATATGTATGAACATGGAAATGGGTCATAATAAGTTGTACAAACAGGCGGGGATGGCTTATATTACAACAGGGTGAATCCCTCTATAGAAATGCCATTGGCAACTTGTGGCTGTTGAAAGAGATCACACATGAGAGTCAAGTTCGAGTGAGCCCAGAAGAAAGAACAAGAGCACACTGGTGAGCAGTAGTCTTGCTTTTGCATCACACACAACGAGATCACACCATCATCAGGGGATTGAACCTGACCACTTGGTAAATACCAAGGGCGGTTACATGCCAAAGCACAAAATGAATCTGGCCTGGTGGCCTCCTAAGGATCAGAACACAGGACATAGATGCAACTCCCCCAGAACTGACATGCAACTTTGGAGGCGGACCAAGACATCCTAAAGTGTAAGATGCCATGCCACCTTCATAAAAACCAATAGTTAAGTAAGACAATGTCATAGCAATGCCATGTGGCCATAGGCCACATCTTGGGAGAGTGCTGCTGCTGAATAGAGAAACAAGCTTCATGGATAACTCCATTATTGTGGGGAAGACCTCCAAGAGCAGCCATGTTACTCAATCCCTTGTACATCTCTCTCTCTCTATCTCTCTCTCTCTCTCTCTCTCTCTCTCTCTCTCTCTCTCTCTCTCTCTCTCTCTCTCTCTCCCTCTCTCTCTCTCCAGAGGCACACCGTGTAGTAGCACGGTGCGTGTGTGCACATGTACTCCCAAACCATTGTCACCCTCCTGTGACTATCAGTGACTCGTGTTGTGAGTTGTCAACGCTGACCACATGAAGTGAAATATGTTGGTCATGGTCAGTGACATATGCATATTTTGGTTGGTCACTGTGCATGGTAGCCATGCTGTGCCACTACATGTTGACGGTATTTGTACTTGCTAGTCGATAACTAGTATTCACAAACCATTATCTTCCACCCTGACCATTTGTGACTCGTGTTATGAGTTGTCAAAGTTTACCACACTTAGTGAAATTATTTGGTCATGGTCAGTGACATATGCCTACTTTGGTTGGTCATTGTGCATGGTATCCACACCGTGCCACAACTTATTGAAGGTCCTTGTGCTTGCTAGTTGATACCTGGTGTTCCCAAACCATTATCTCCCCCTCTGACCATTTGTGACTCCTATTATGAGTTGTCAACGCTGACCACACACAGCGGATTTCTTTGGTCAATTGTAGTACATATGCCTACTTTGGTCGGTCATTGTGCATGGTAGCCACACCATGCTTATACTGATTGAAGGTCGCTGTACTTGCTAGTTGGTAACTGATATTCACAGACCATTGTTTCCCCCTCTGACCATCTGTGACTCATGTTATGGTTGGTGAATGTCGACCAGCCATATTGAAATTCTTTCATCATGGCCGGTGACATATGCCTAGTTTGGTTGTTTGGTGTGCATAGTAGCCACACCGTGCCACTACGTATTGAAGAGCTTTGTCCTTTCTAGTTGATACATAGGATTCCCAAACCATTGTCTCTCCATCTGACCATTTGTGACTCCTGTAATGCGTTTTCAACTTTGACCACACACTGTGAAATTTGTTTGGTCATGGATAGTGACGTATGCCTACTTTGGTTTGTCACTGCACATGGTTACCACGCCGTGTCACTACGTATCGAAGGTCTCTGTGCTTTGTAGTTGATAGCTAGTGTTCCCAAACCTATGTTACCCCCTCTGAATATCTGTGACTCGTGTTGTGAGTTGTCAACATTTACCACATGAAGTGAAATTCTTTGGTCATGGTCAGTGACATATGCATACATTGGCTGGTCACTGTGCATTGTAGCCACACTGTGCCACTGCATAATGACGTTATTTGTACTTGCTAGTCGATAACTAGTATTTAGAAACCATTATCTTCCACTCTGACCATTTGTGACTCGTGTTATGAGTTGTCAAACTTTACCACACATGGTGACATTCTTTGGTCATGGTCAGTGACATATGGTTGGTCATCGTGCATGGTATCCACACCGTGCCACAACGTACTGAATGTCATTGTGCTTGCTAGCTGATAACTAGTGTTCCTAACCCATTGTTTCCACCTCTGACCATTTGTGACTCGTGTGATGAGTTTTCAACTTTGACCATATACAGCGGATTTCTTTGGTCAAAGGTAGTACATATGCCTACTTTGGTCGGTCATTGTGCATGGTAGCCACACCGTGCTTATAGTGATTGAAGGTCGCTCTACTTGCTAGTTGAGAACTGATATTCACAGACCATTGTTTCCCCCTCTGACCGTTTGTGACTCGTGTTATGGTTGGTGAATGTTGACCACCCATATTCAAATTCTTTCATCATGGCCGGTGACATATGCCTGGTTTGGTTGTTTGGTGTGCATAGTAGCCACACCGTGCCACTACGTATTGAAGATATTTGTCCTTTCTAGTCAATACATAGGGTTCCGAAACCATTGTCTCTCCCTCTAACCATTTGTGACTCGTGTTATGAGTTGTCAATGTTGACCATACATAGTGGACTTCTTCAGTCATAGTCAGTGACGTGTGCATCCTTTGGTTGGTCACTGTGCACGCTAGCCACACAGTGCCAGTACTTGTTGAAAATCTTTCTACGTGCTAGTTGATAACTAGTGTTCGCAACCCATGGTTTCCCCCACTGACCATTTGTGACTCGTGTTATGAGTTTTCAACGTTAACCACACACTGTGAAATCCGTTTGGTCATGGTTTGTGACATATGTCAAATTTGGTTTGTCACTGTACATGGTTGCCACGCCGTGTCATTATGTATCGTAGGTCTTTGTGCTTTTTTGTTGACAGCTAGTGTTCCCGAACCATTGTTAGCCCCCTCTGACTATCTGTGACTCGTGTTGTGAGTTGTCAACATTGAGCACATGAAGTGAAACTCTTTGGTCATGGTCAGTGACATATGCATACTTTGGTTGGTCACTGTGCATTGTAGCCACACTGTGCCACTGCATATTGAAGGTACTTGTACTTGCTAGTCGATAAAGAGTATTTAGAAACCATTCTCTTCCACACTGACCATTTGTGACTCGTGTTATGAGTTTTCAAAGTTCACCACACATGGTGACATTCTTTGGTCATGGTCAGTGACATATGGTTGGTCATCGTGCATGGTTCCCACACCGTGCCACAACGTATTGAAGGTCATTGTGCTTGCTAGTTGATACCTGGTGTTCCTAAACAATTGTTTCCCCCTCTGACTATTTGTGACTCGTATTATGAGTTGCCAACGTTGACCATACACAGCGTATTTTTTTGGTCAAAGGCAGTACATATGCCTACTTTGGTTGCTCATTGTGCATGGTAGTCACACCGTGCTACTACTGATTGAAGGTCGTTGTACTTGCTAGTTGAGGACTGATATTCCTGGACCATTGCTTCCCCCTGTGACCGTTTGTGACTCATGATATGGTTGGTGAACGTTGACCACCCATATTGAAATTGTTTGGTCATGGTCAGTGACATATGCCTAGTTTGGTTGTTTGGTGTGCATAGTAGCCACATCGTGCCACTACGTATTGAAGTTATTTTTCCTTTCTAGTCCATGCACAGGGTTCCAAAACAATTGTCTCTCCCTGTGACCATTCGTGACTTGTGTTTTGAGTTGTCAATATTGACCACACATAGTGGACTTCTTCGGTCAAAGTCAGTGACGTATTCATCCTTTGGTTGGTCAATGTGCAACCTAGCCACACCGTTCCACTACTTGTTGAAGTTCTTCCTACTTGCTAGCTGATAAATAGTGTTCCCAACCCATTGTTTCCCCCTCTGACCATTTGTGAATCGTGTGATGAGTTTTCAAAGTTGACCACACACCGTGAAATTCATTGGTCATGGTTAGTGACATATGCCTAGTTTGGTTTGTCACTGTACGTGGTAACCACGCCGTGTCACTACGTAATAAAGGTATTTGTGCTTTCTAGTCAATAGTTGGTGTTTCCAAACCATTGTTACCCCACTCTGACTATCGCTGACTCGTGTTGTGAGTTGTCGACGCTGACCACATGAAGTGAAATTCGTTGGTCATGGTCAGTGACATATGCATACGTTGGTTGGTCACTGTGGAAGGTAGCCACGCTGTGCCACAACATATTGAAGGTATTTGTACTTTCTAGTGGATAATTAGTATTCAAAAGCCATTATCTTCCACCCTGGCCATTTGTGACTCGTGTTATGAGTTGTCAAAGTATACCACACTTAGTGACATTATTTGGTCATGGTCAGTGACATATGCCTACTTTGGTTGGTCATCGAGCATGGTATCCACACCGTGCCACAACTTATTGGAGGTCCTTGTGCTTGCTAGTTGATACCTGGTGTTCCCAAACCATTGTCTCCCCCTCCGACCATTTGTGACTCATATTGTGTGTTGTTAACGTTGACCACACACAGCGGATTTCTTTGGTCAAAGGCAGTACATATGCCTACTTTGGTCAGTCACTATGCATGGTAGCCACACCGTGCTTATACTGATTGAAGGTCACTGTACTTGCTAGTTGAGAACTGATATTCCCATACCATTGTTTCCCCTTCTGACCGTTTGTGACATGTGTTATGGTTGGTGAACGTTGACCACCCATATTGAAATTCTCTGGTCATGGTCAGTGACATATGCCTAGTTTGGTTGTTTGGTGTGCATAGTAGCCACACTGTGCCACTACGTATTGAAGTTCTTTGTCCTTTCTAGTCAATACATAGGGTTCCCAACCCATTGTCTCTCCCTCTGACCATTTGTGACTCGTGTTATGAGTTGTCAATGTTGACCACACATAGTGGACTTCTTTGGTCGTAGTCAGTGACGTATGCATCTTTTGGTTGGTCACTGTGTATGCTAGCCATACCGTGCCACTGCTTGTTTAAGGTCTTTGTACTTCCTAGTTGATAACTAGTGTTCCCAACCCATTGTTTCCCGCTCTTACCATTTGTGACTCGTGTTATGTGTTTTCAACGTTGACCACACACTGTGAAATTCGTTTGGTCATGGTTAGTGACATATGCCTACTTTGGGTTGTCACTGTACATGGTTACCACGCCGTGTCACTCTGTATTGAAGGTCTATGTGCTTTCTAGTTGATAGCTAGTGTTCCCAAGCAATTGTTACCCCCTCTGAATATCTGTGACTCGTGTTGTTAGTTGTCAACATTGACCACATGAAGTGAAATTCTTTGATCATGGTCAGTGACATATGCATACTTTGGTTGGTCATTGTGCATTGTAGCCACACTGTGCCACTGCAGATTGAAGGTATTTGTACTTGCTAGTTGATAACTAGTATTTAGAAACCATTATCTTCTACGTTGACCATTTGTGACTCGTATTATTAGTTGTCATAGTTTACCACGCATGGTGACATTCTTTGGTCATGGTCAGTGACATATGGTCAGTCATCGTGCATGGTATCCACACCATGCCACAATGTACTGAAGGTCATTGTGCTTGCTAGTTGATACCTGGTGTTCCCAACCAATTGTTTTCCCCTCTGACTTTTCGTGACTCGTATTATGAGTTGCCAACGTTGACCATACACAGCGGATTTCTTTGGTCAAAGGCAGTACTTATGCCTTCTTTGGTCGGTCATTGTGCATGGTAGCCACACCGTGCTACTACTGACAGAAAGTCGTTCTACTTGCTAGTTGGTATCTAGTATTCGCAAACCATTGTTTCCTCCTCTGACACTTTGTGACCCATATTATGGGTTGTCAACGTTGACCACACATAGTAAAATTATTTGGTCATGGTAAGTGGCCCATGCCTAATCTGGTTGGTCATTGTGCATGGTAGCCACACCGTTCCACTACTTGTTGAAAGTATTTGTACTTTCTAGTCAATAAATAGCAAAAGGTTTCTCCCTTTGACACCAGGTCGGTTTTTGTTTATTTGTTACACGTAGGTGCCTTCGCTAGAACACTCCCTCCCACCCCCCTAGAGGGATGTTCCGTGGACGACTTGGAGGACAGATTTGTGACCACATTATGACACCCCCCTACCCCCCCCCCC
>SZWC01012699.1:35941-61885 GCA_023375785.1 Penium margaritaceum | reverse complement strand
CCCCCCCCCCCCTCCCATGGCTTAGGCTCAAAGGGAGAGTTGAGGTATCACAACACCCCTCCCCCCCCCCAAGGTTGCGAGCCTATTCTATATTGCGCGTACGAGGATTCAATCCCAGGACCTACCACTCCAGAATCTAACTATATAAGCACTAAGCCAACTCACATGGTGTTCATATGATGTCCAAATGACATTATAAGGGTTCCTATGGGTAAAGGGCACAAAACAAGGGGGTGTAAGATTAGAGGGTAGTTTTCAAAAGTATGAAGGATAACAAAGTTAGTTTAATCATAAAAAAAATTGATGCAGACAGAATTTCAAATCTTGCAAATTCCAAGTTGAATAACCTCTCAACCATTGCTCCGATTGACCAGCCGAAAGAAAGAAAATTGACTACACACAGTGAAACTCTTTTTATGATATTCAGTGACACAATCATGCTTTGGTTGGTCATTGTACGTGGTAGCCACACCGTGCACCACTTATCAAAGGTCTTTGTACTTGCTAGTCGATAACGAGTATTCCCAAACCATTGTTTCTCCCTCTGCGCATTTTTGACATGTATTATGAGTTGTGAACGTTGACCACACACAGTAAACTTCTTTGGTCATGAGCAGTGATGTATGCCGACTCTGATAGGTCATTGTGCACGGTAGCCACACCGTGCCAATATATACAAAAAATCTTTGTACTTGCTAGAAGAAACATAGTATTTTGAAACCATGTTTTCCCCCTCTGACCATTTGTGACTCGTGTTATGGGTTGTGAACGTTGACCACCCATGTTGAAATTCTTTGGTCATGGTTAGTGACATATGCCTAGTTTGATTCGTCACTGTACGTGGTTACCATGCCGTGTCACTACGTATTGAAGGTCTTTGCGCTTTCTAGTTGATAGCTAGTGTTCCTAAACCATTGGTACCCTCTTCTGACTCAGTGACTCGTGTCGTGAGCTGTCAACGCTAACCACATGAAGTGAAATTTGTTGATCATGGTCAGTGACATTCGCATACTTTGGTTGGTCACAGTGCATGGTAGCCACGCTGTGCCACTATATATTGAAGGTATTTGTATTTGCTAGTTGATAACTAGTATTCACAAAGCATTATCTTCCACCCTGACCATTTGTGACTCGTGTTATGAGTTGTCAAAGTTTACCACACGTAGTGAAATTATTTGTTCATGGTCAGTGACATATACCTACTTTGGTTGGTCATCGTGCATGATATCCACACCATGCAACAACGTATTGAAGGTCCGTGTGCTTGCTATTTGATACCTGGTGTTCCCAAATCATTGTCTCCCCCTCTGACCATTTGTGACTCTTATTATGAGTTGTCAACGCTGACCACACACAGCGGAATTCTTTGGTCAAAGGTAGTACATATGCCTACTTTGGTCGGCCATTGTGCATGGTAGCCACACTGTGCTTATACTGATTGAAGTTCACTGTACTTGCTAGTTGAGAACTGATATAAACAGACCATTGTTTCCCCCTCTGACCATTTGTGACTCGTGTTATGGTTGGTGAATGTTGACCACCCAGATTGAAATTCTTTCATCATGGCTGGTGACATGTGCATAGTTTGGTTGTTTGGTGTGCATGGTAGCCACACCGTGCCACTACGTATTGAAGATCTTTATCCTTTGTAGTCGAGACACAGGGTTCCCAAACCATTGTCTCTCCCTCTGACCATTTGTGACTCGTGTTATGAGTTGTGAATGTTGACCATACATAGTGGATTGATTCGGTCGTAGTCAGTGACGTGTGCATCCTTTGGTTGGTCACTGTGCACGCTAGCCACACTGTGCCACTACTTGTTGAAAATCTTTGTACTTGCTAGTTGATAACTAGTGTTTCCAACCCATGGTTTCCCCCACTGACCATTTGTGACTTGTGTTATGAGTTTTCAACGTTAACCACGCACTTTGAAGTCCGTTTGTTCATGGTTGTGACATATGCCTACTTTGGTTTGTCAATGTACATGGTTACCACACCGTGTCATTACGTATCAAAGGTCGTTGTGCTTTCTTGTTGACAGCTAGTGTTTCCGAACCATTGTTAGCCCCCTCTGACTATATGTGACTCGTGTTGTGAGTTGTCAACATTGACCACATGAAGTGAAATTCTTTGGTCATGGTCAGTGACATATACATACTTTGGTTGGTCACTGTGCAGTGTAGCCACACTGTGCCACTACATATTGAAGGTATTTGTACTTGCTAGTTGATAACTAGTGTTTAGAAACCATTATCTCCCACTCTGACCATTTGTGACTCGTGTTATGAGTTGTCAAAGCTTAGCACACATGGTGACATTCTTTGGTCATGGTCAGTGACATATGGTTGGTCATCGTGCATGGTATCCACACCGTGCCACAACGAACTGAAGGTCATTGTGCTTGCTAATTGATACCTGGTGTTCCCAAACAATTGTTTCTCTCTCTGACTATTTGTGACGCGTATTATGAGTTGCCAACGTTGACCATACACAGCGGATTTCTTTGGTCAAAAGCAGTACATATGTCTACTTTGGTTGGTCATTGTGCATGGTAGCCACACCGTGCTACTACTGATTGAAGGTCATTGTAATTGCTAGTTGAGAACTGATATCCCCGGACCATTGTTTCCCCTTCTGACCGTTTGTAACTCGTGTTATGGTTGGTGAACGTTGACCACCCATATTGAGATTCTTTGGTCATGGTCAATGACATATGCCTAGTTTGGTTGTTTGGTGTGCATAGTAGCCACACCGTGCCACTACGTATTGAAGTTATTTGTCCTTTCTAGTCCATGCATAGGGTTCTTAAACCATTGTCTCTCCCTCTCACAATTCGTGACACGTGTTATGAGTTGTCAATGTTGACCACACATAGTGGACTTCTTCCGTCATAGTCGGTGACGTATTCATCCTTTGGTTGGTCACTGTGCACGCTAGCCACACTGTGCCACTAATTGTTGAAGTTCTTCATACTTGCTGGTTGATAACTAGTGTTCCCAATCCATTGCTTCCCCCTCTGACCATTTGTGACTCGTGTGATGAGTTTTCAACGTTGACCACACACCGTGAAATTCGTTGGTCATGGTTAGTGACATGTGCCTCGTTTGGTTTGTCACTGTATGTGGTTACCACGCCGTGTCACTACGTAACAAAGGTATGTGTGATTTCTAGTTAATAGTTGGTGTTCCCAAACCATTGTTACCCCACTCTAACTATCAGTGACTCGTGTTGTGAGTTGTCAACGCTGACCACATGAAGTGAAATTCGTTGGTCATGGTCAGTGACATATGCAAACTTTGGTTGGTCATTGTGGATGGTAGCCATGCTTTGCCACTACATTTTGAATGTATTTGTACTTATTAGTGGATGACTAGTATTCACAAACCATTATGTTCCACCCTGACCATTTGTGACTCGTGTTATGAGTTGGCAAAGTTTACCACACTTAGTGATATTAGTTGGTCATGGTCAGTGACATATGCCTACTTTGGTTGGTCATCGTGCATGGTATCCACACCGTGCCACAACTTATTGAAGGTCGTTGTGCTTGCTACTTGATACCTGGTGTTCCCAGACCATTGTCTCCCCCTCTAACCATTTGTGACTCCTATTATGAGTTGTCAACGTTGACCACACACAGCGGATTTCTTTGGGCCAAGGCAGTACATATGCCTACTTTGGTCGGTCATTGTGCATGGTAGCCACACCGTGCTTGAACTGATTGAAGGTCGCTGTATTTGCTAAATGAGAACTGACATTCACAGACCATTGTTTTCCCCTCTAACCGTTTGTGAATCGTGTTATGGTTGGTGAATGTTGACCACCCATATTGAAATTCTTTCATCATGGCCGGTGTCATATGCCTAGTTTGGTTGTTTGGTGTGCATAGTAGCCACACCGTGCCACTACGTATTGAAGATGTTTGTTCTTTCTAGTTGATACATAGGGTTCCCAAACCATTGTCTCTCCCTGTGACAATTTGTGACTCGTGTTATGAGTTGTCAATGTTGACCATACATAGTGGACTTCTTCGGTCATAGTCAGTGACGTGCATCCTTTGGTTGGTCACCGTGCACGCTAGCCACATCGTGCCACTACTTGTTGAAAATCTTTCTACTTGCTAGTTGATAACTAGTGTTCCCAACCCATGGTTTCCCCCATTGACCATTTGTGACCCGTGTTATGAGTTTTCAACGTTAACCATACATTGTAAAATCCGTTTGGTCATGGTTTGTGACATATGCCTACTTTGGTTTGTCACTGTACATGGTTACCATGCCGTGTCATTTCGTATTGAAGGTCTTTGTGCTTTCTTGCTGACAGCTAGTGTTCTGGAACCATTGTTAGCCCCCTCTGACTATCTGTGACTCGTGTTGTGAGCTGTCAACATTGACCACATGAAGTGAAATTCTTTGGTCATGGTCTGTGACATATGCATACTTTGGTTGCTCCATGTGCATTGTAGCCAAACTGTGCCGCTGCATATTGAAGGTATTTGTACTTGCTAGTCGATAACTAGTATTTAGAAACCATTATCTTCCACTCTGAGCATCTGTGACTCATGTTTTGAGTTGTCAAAGTTTACCACACATGGTGACATTATTTGGTCATGATCAGTGACATATGGTTGGTCATCGTGCATGGTATCCACACCGTGCCACAACGTACTGAAGGTCATTGTGCTTGCTAGTTGATAACTGGTGTTCCCAAACAATTGTTTCCCCCCTCTTACTATTCGTGACTCGTATTATGAGTTGCCAACGCTGACCATACATAGCGGATTTCTTTGGTCAAAGGCTGACATATGCCTACTTTGGTTGATCATTGTGCATGGTAGCCACACCCTGCTACTACTGTTTGAAGGTCATTGTACTTGCTAGTTGAGAACTGATATTCCCTGACCATTGTTTCCCCCTCTGACCGTTTGTGACTCGTGTTATGGCGGATGAACGTTGACCACCCATATTGAAATTCTTTCATCATGGCCGGTGACATATACCTAGTTTGGTTGTTTGGTGTGCATAGTAGCCACACCGTGCCACTACGTATTGAAGTCATTTGTCCTTTCTAGTCCATGCATAGGGTTCCCAAACCATTGTCTCTCCCTCTGACCATTCGTGACTCGTGTTATGAGCTGTAAATGTTGACCACACATAGTGGACTTCTTCCATCATAGTCAGTGACATATTCATCCTTTGGTTGGTCACTGTGCACGCTAGCCACACCGTGCCACTATTTGTTGAAGTTCTTCATACTTGCTAGTTGATAACTAGTGTTCCCAACCCATTGTTTCCCCCTCTGACCGTTTGTGACTCGTGTGATGAGTTTTCAACATTGACCACACACTGTGAAATTCGTTGGTCATGGTTAGTGACATATGCCTAGTTTGGTTTGTCACTGTACGTGGTTACCACGCAGTGTCACTACGTAATAAAGGTATTTTTGCTTTCTAGTTACTAGTTGGTGTTCCGAAACAATTGTTACCCCACTCTGACTATCAGTGACTCGTGTTGTGAGTTGTCAACGCTGACCACATGAAGTGAAATTCGTTGGTCATGGTAAGTGACATATGCATACTTTGGTTGGTCACTGTGCATGGTAGCCATGCTGTGCCACTACACATTGAAGGTATTTGTACTTGCTAGTGGATAACTAGTATTCACAAACCATTATCTTCCACCCTGACCATTTGTGACTCGTGTTATGAGTTGTCAAAGTTTACCACACTTAGTGACATTATTTGGTCATGGTCAACGACATATGCCTACTTTGGTTGGTCATCGTGCATGGTATCCACACCGTGCCACAACTTATTGAAGGTCCTTGTGCTTGCTAGTTGATACCTGGTGTTCCCAAACCATTGTCTCCCCCTCTGACCATTTGTGACTCCTATTATGAGTTGTCAACGTTGACCACACACAGTGGATTTCTTTGGTCCAAGGCAGTACATATGCCTACTTTGGTCGGTCATTGTGCATGGTAGCCACACCGTGCTTATACTGATTGAAGGTCACTGTACTTGCTAGTTGAGAACTCAACACAGACCATTTATTCCCCTTCTGACCGTTTGTGACATGTGTTATGGTTGGTGAACGTTGACCACCCATATTGAAATTCTCTGGTCATGGTCAGTGACATATGCCTAGTTTGGTTGTTTGGTGTGCATAGTAGCCACATAGAGCCACTACGTATTGAAGCTCTTTGTCCTTTCTTATCAATACATAGGGTTCCCAAACCATTGTCTCTCCCTCTGACCATTTGTGACTCGTGTTATGAGTTGTCCATGTTGACCACACATAGTGGACTTCTTCGGGCAAGTCAGTGACGTATGCATCCTTTGGTTGGTCACTGTGTATGCTAGCCATACCGTGCCTCTGCTTGTTGAAGGTCTTTGTACTTGCTAGTTGATAACTAGTGTTTCCAACCCATTGTTTCCCCCTCTGACCGTTTGTGACTCGTGTTATGCGTTTTGCAACGTTGACCACACACTGTGAAATTCTTTTGGTCATGGTTAGTGACATATGCCTACTTTGGTTTGTCACTGTACATGGTTACCACACCGTGTCACTACGTATTGAAGGTCTCTGTGATTTCTAGTCGATAGCTAGTGTTTCCAAACCATTGTTACGCACTCTGAATATCTCTGACTCGTGTTGTCAGTTGTCAACATTGTCCACATGAAGGTAAATTCTTTGGTCATGGTCAGTGACATATGCATGCTTTGGTTGGTCACTGTGCATTGTAACCACACTGTGCCACTGCATATTGAAGGTATTTGTATTTACTAGTCGATAACTAGTATTTAGAAACCATTATCTTCCACTCCGACCATTTGTGACTCGTGTTATGAGTTGTCAAAGTTTACCACACATGGTGACATTCTTTGGTCATGGTCAATGATATATGTTTGGACATCGTGCATGGTATCCACACCGTGCCACAACGTACTGAAGGTCATTGTGCTTTCTAGTTGGTACCTGGTGTTCCCAAAAAATTGTTTCCTCCTCTGACTATTTGTAACTCGTATTATGAGTTGCCAACGTTGACCATACACAGGAGAATGTTTTGGTCAAACGCAGTACATATGCCTACTTTGGTCGGTCATTGTGCATGGTAGCGACACCGTGCTACTACTGACTGAAGGTCGTTGTACTTGCTAGTTGGTATCTAGTATTCCCAAACCATTGTTTCCTCCTCTCACAATTTGTGACCCATGTTATGGGTTGTCAACGATGACCACACATAGCAAAAGTATTTGGTCATGTTAAGTCGCCCATGCCTAATCTGGTTGGTCATTGTGCATTGTAGCCACACCGTTCCACTACTTGTTGAAAGTCTTTGTACTTGCTAGTCAATAAACAGCAAAAGGTTTCTCCCTTTGATACCAGGTTGGTTTTTTTTGATTTGTTACGCGTAGGTGCCTTCTTTGGAATACTCCCTTCCAGCCCCCTAGAGGGATGTTCCGTGGACAACCTGGAGGACAGATTTGCGACTGCATTATGACACCCCCCCNCCCCCCCCCCCCCCCCCGGCTTAGGCTCGAAGGTAGAGTTGAGGTATCACAACACCCCCCCCCCCCAGGTTGCGAGCCTATTCTATATTGCGCGTACGAGGATTCAAACCCAGGACCTACCGCTCGAGAATCTAACTCAATAAGCACTAAGCCAACTCACATGGTGTTCATATGATGTCCAAATGACATTGTAAGGGTTCCTATGGGTAAAGGGCATAAAATAAGGGGGTGTAAGAGTAGAGGGTAGTTTTCATACATATGAATGATAACAAACTTAGTTTAATCATAAAAAAATGACGCAGACGGAATTTCAACTATTGCAAATACGAGCTTGAATAACATCTCAACCATTACTTCGATTGACCAACCGCAAGAAGGAAAGTTGACTACACACAGTGAAACTCTTTTTATGATATTCAGGGACACAAGCATTCTTTGGTTAGTGATTGTGCATGGTAGCCACACCGTGCCACCACTTATCAAAGGTCTTTGTACCTGCTAGTGGATACCGAGTATTCACAAACCATCGTTTCTCCCTCTACCCATTTTTTGACTTGTATTATGAGTTGTGAACGTTGACCACACACAGTAAACTTCTTTGGTCATGAGCAGTGATGTATGCCTACTTGGATAGGTCATTGTGCATGGTAGCCACACCGTGCCAATACATACAAAAAATCTTTGTACTTGCTAGAAGATACATAATATTTTGAAACCATGTTTACCCCCTCCAACCATTTGTGACTCATGTTATGGGTTGTGAACGTTGACCTCCCATATTGAAATTCTTTTGTCATGGTTAGTGACATATGCGTAGTTTGGTTTGTCACTGCACGTGGTTACCACAACGTGTCACTACGTATTGAAGGTCTTTGTGCTTTCTACTTGATAGCTAGTGTTCCCAAACCATTGTTACCCTCCTCTGACTATCAGTGACTCGTGTCGTGAGTTGTCAACGCTGACCACATGAAGTGAAATTCGTTGGTCATGGTCAGTGACATATGCATACTTTGGTTGGTCACTGTGCATGGTAGCCATGCTGTGCCACTACATATTGAAGGTATATGTACTTGCTAGTCGATAACTAGTATTCACAACCCATTATCTCCCACCCTGACCATTTGTGACTCGTGTTATGAGTTGTCAAAGTTTACCACACTTAGTGAAATTATTTGGTCATGGTCAGTGACATATGCCTACTTTGGTTGGTCATCGTGCATGGTATCCACACCGTGCCACAACGTATTCAAGGTCCTTGTTCATGCTAGTTGATACCTGGTGTTCCCAAGCCATAGTCTCCCCCTCAGACCATTTGTGACTCCTATCATGAGTTGTCAACGCTGACCACACACAGCGGATTTCTTTGATCAAAGGTAGTACATATGCCTACTTTGGTCGGTTGTTGTGCATGGTAGCCACACCGTGCTTATACTGATTGAAGGTCGCTGTACTTGCTAGTTGAGAACTGATATTCACAGACCATTGTTTCCCCCTCTGACCGTTTGTGACTCGTGTTATGGTTGGTGAATGTTGACCACCCATATTGAAATTCTTTCATCATGGNACCATTGTCTCCCCCTCTGACCATTTGTGACTCCTATTATGAGTTGTCAACGCTGACCACACACAGCGGATTTCTTTGGTCAAAGGTAGTACATATGCCTACTTTGGTCGGTCATTGTGCATGGTAGCCACACCATGCTTATACTGATTGAAGGTCGCTGTACTTGCTAGTTGAGAACTGATATTCACAGACCATTGTTTCCCCCTCTGACCGTTTGTGACTCGTGTTATGGTTGGTGAATGTTGACCACCCATATTGAAATTGGTTCATCATGGCCGGTGACATATGCTCAGTTTGGTTGTTTGGTGTGCATAGTAGCCACACCATGCCACTACGTATTGAAGTTATTTGTCCTTTCTAGTCCATGCATAGGGTTCCCAAACCATTGTCTCTCCCTCTGACCATTTGTGACTCGTGTTATGAGCTCTAAATGTTGACCACACATAGCAGAATTCTTCCATCATAGTCAGTGACGTATTCATCATTGGGTTGGTCAAGGTGCACGCTAGCCACACCATGCCACTACTTGTTGAAATTCTTCATACTTGCTAGTTTATAACTAGTGTTCCCAACCCATTGTTTCCCCCTCTGACTGTTTGTGACTCGTGTGATGAGGTTTCAACATTTACCACACTCCGTGAAATTCGTTGGTCATGGTTAGTGACATATTCCTAGTTTGGTTTGTCACTGTACGTGGTTACCACGCCGTGTCACTACGTAGTAAAGGTATTTGTGTTTTCTAGTTAAAACTTGGTGTTGCCCAACCATTGTTACCCCACTATGACTATCAGTGACTCGTGTTGTGAGTTGTCAACGCTGACCACATGAAGTGGAATTCCTTGGTCATGGACAGTGACATCTGCACACTTTGGTTGGTCACTGTGCATGGTAGCCACGCTGTGCCACTACATATCAAAGGTATTTGTATTTGCTAGTGGATAACTAGTATTCAAAAACCATCATCTTCCACCCTGACCATTTGTGACTCGTGTTCTGAGTTGTCAAAGTTTACCACACTTTGTGATGTTATTTGTGTCAACCGGCCTGAGGCAAACGGACTAGAAAACAGGGCCGACACAATAGCACCTGCCGTCCGCTCCTAGCATTTCAGCTAGGAGAAGATATCACCCTCAGGATCACGGTTCCACACTGAGCAGTTCCTAGGCAATCACTTGCTAGCAACTGTGTCCACTTAACACTTGGTCACTTTCGCGCGAGGTGCTAGTCAAAGACTAACTCCTGGGGCTTAGACCAACCAGTGTCTTCTTTATACTGTTCCTTAGTTGGACAACTCTGTGAGGAGCATCTAAGGCCAGATTGTGTAATTAGAATGAGGAATGAGCCTGGTACATATAGTCCTAGGCCTGGCTTCTAAGGTGTGTGGGCAGTGACACTTTTGGGGTGGTCACTCCAAACCACCTCACCAGTCCGCCAATTGGCGCATCCACTGACCGCCAAGTGGCGCACTCTCCTCATGCATGGAGAAATGTCTAAGAAACTTCCCCTGTGCTAGAAGGTAAAAAAACCTCCTGCGCACATCAAGGCTCGATCGCAGGACCTGTTGTCCCTAAGTCCAACATGCTATCCGTTGCGCTACACTTCTGGTGTCTCGCTTGGACTTGCACCACGAACAAGGTTTGGGGGACTTACTCCAAGGGAGCAGTGCATGCCCAACCTGTCCGTCAACCCATAGCAGTGGCCATGGGGCATAGAAGAACAACAATTTGGTCATGGTCAGTGACATATGCGTCTTTTGGTTGGTCATCGTGCATGGTATCCACACCGTGCGACAACGTATTCAAGGTCCTTGTGCTTGCTAGTTGATACCTGGTGTTCCCAAACCATTGTCTCCCCCTCAGACCATTTGTGAATCCTTTCATGAGTTGTCAACGCTGACCACACACAGCGGATTCCTTTGGTCAAAGGTAGTACATATGCCTACTTTGGTCGGTCATTGTGCATGGTAGCAACACCGTGCTTATGCTGATTGAAGGTCGTTGTACTTGCTAGTAGAGAACTGATATTCCCGGACCATTTTTTTCCCCTCTGACCGTTTGTGACTCGTGTTATGGTTGGTGAACGTTGACCACCCATATTGAAATTCTTTCATCATGGCCAGTGACATATGCCTAGTTTGGTTGTTTGGTGTGCATAGTAGCCACACCGTGCCACTACGTATTGAAGTTATTTGTCCTTTCTAGTCCATGCATAGGGTTCCCAAACCATTGTCTCTCCCTCTGACCATTTGTGACTCGTGTTATGGTTGGTGAACGTTGACCACCCATATTGAAATTCTTTGATCATGGCCAGTGACATATGCCTAGTTTGGTTGTTTGGTGTGCATAGTAGCCACACCGTGCCACTACGTATTGAAGTTATTTGTCCTTTCTAGTCCATGCATAGGGTTCCCAAACCATTGTCTCTCCCTCTGACCATTCGTGACTCGTATTATGAGCTGGAAATGTTGGCCACACATAATGGACTTCTTCCATCATAGTCAGTGACGTATTCATCCTTTGGTTGGTCACTGTGCACGCTAGCCACACCGTGCCACCACTTGTTGAAGTTCTTCATAATTGCTAGTTGATAACTAGTGTTCCCAACTCATTGTTTCCGCCTCTTACCGTTTGTGACTCGTGTGATGAGTTTTCAACATTGACCACACACCGTGAAATTCGTTCGTAATGGTTAGTGACATATGCCTAGTTTGGTTTGTCACTGTACGTGGTTACCACGCCGTGTCACTAAGTAATATAGGTATTTGTGCTTTCTATTTAATAGTTGGTGTTCCCAAACCATTGTTACCCCACTCTGACTATCAGTGACACGTGTTGCGAGTTGTCAACGCTGACCACATGAAGTGAAATTCGTTGGTCATGGTCAGTGACATATGCATACTTTGGTTGGTCACTGTGCATGGTAGCCACGCTGTGCCACTACATATTGAAGGTATTTGTACTTGCTAGTGGATAACTAGTATTCACAAACCATCATCTTCCACCCTGACCAGTTGTGACTCTTGTTATGAGCTGTCAAAGTTTACCACACTTAGTGACATTAATTGGTCATGGTCAGTGACATATGCCTACTTTGGTTGGTCATCGTGGATGGTATCCACACCGTGCCACAACGTATTGAAGGTCCTTGTGCTTGCTAGTGGATACCTGGTGTTCCAAAACCATTGTCTCCCCCTCAGACCATTTGTGACTCCTATTATGAGTTGTCAACGCTGACCACACACAGCGGATTTCTTTGGTCAAAGGTAGTCCATATACCTACTTTGGTCGGTCACTGTGCATGGTAGCCACACCGTGCTTAAACTTATTGAAGGTCGCTGTACATGCTAGTTGAGAACTGATATTCATAGACCATTGTTTTCCCCTCGGACCGTTTGTGACTCGTGTTATGGTTGGTGAATGTTGACCACCCATATTGAAATTCTTTCATCATGGCCGGTGACATATTCCTAGTTTGGTTGTTTGGTGTGCATAGTAGCCACACCGTGCCACTATGTATTGAAGTTATTTGTCCTTTCTAGTCCATGCATAGGGTTCCCAAACCATTGTCTCTCCCTCTGACCATTTTTGACTCGTGTTATGAGCTGTAAATGTTGACCACACATAGTGGACTTCTTCCGTCATAGTCAGTGACGTATTCATCCTTTGGTTGGTCACTGTGCACGCAAGCCACACCATGTCACTACTTGTTGAAGTTCTTCATACTTGCTAGTTGATAACTAGTGTTCCCAACCCATTGTTTCCCCCTCAGACCATTTGTGACTCATGTGATGAGTTTTCAACGTTGACCACACACCGTGAAATTCGTTGGTCATGGTTAGTGACATATGCCTAGTTTGGTTTGTCACTATACGTGGTTACCACGCAGTGTCACTACGTAATTAAGGTATTTGTGCTTTCTAGTTAATTAATGGTGTTCCCAAACCATTGTTACCCCACTCTGATTATCACTGACTCGTGTTGTGAGTAGTCAACGGTGGCCACATGTAGTGAAATTTGTTGGTCATGGTCCGTGACATATGCATACTTTGGTTGGTCACTGTGCATGGAAGCCACGCTGTGCCACTAAAAATTAAAGGTATTTGTACTTGCTAGTGGATAATTAGTATTCACAAACCATTATCGTCCACCCTGACCATTTGTGACTCGTGTTATGAGTTGTCAAAGTTTACCACACTTAGTGACATTATTTGGTCATGGTCAGTGACATATGCCTACTTTGGTTGGTCATCGTGCATGGTATCCACACCGTGCCACAACTTATTGAAGGTCCTTGTGCTTGCTTGTTGATACCTGGTGTTCCCAAACCATTGTCTCCCCCTTTGACCATTTGTGACTCTTATTACGTGTTGTCAACGTTGACCACACACAGCGGATCTCTTTGGTCAAAGGCAGTACATATGCCTACTTTGGTTGGTCATTGTGCATGGTAGCCACACCGTTCTTATACTGATTGAAGGTCACTGTACTTGCTAGTTGAGAACTGATATTCCCAGACCATTGTTTTCCTTTCTGACCGTTAGTGACATGTGTTATGGTTGGTGAACGTTGACCACCCATATTGAAGTTCTCTGGTCATGGTCGGTGACATATGCCTAGTTTGGTTGTTTGGTGTGCATAGTAGCCACACCGTGTCACTACGTATTTAAGATCTTTGTCCTTTCAAAACATGGGGTTCCCAACCATTGTCTCTCCCTCTGACCATTTTTGACTCGTGTTATGAGTTGTCAATGTTGACCACACATAGTGGACTTCTTCGGTCATAGTCAGTGACGTATGCATCCTTTGGTTGGTCACTGTGTACGCTAGCCATACCGTGCCACTGCTTGTTGAAGGTCTTTGTACTTGCTAGTTGATAACTAGTGTTCCCAACCCATTTTTTCCCCTATGACCATTTGTGACTTGTGTCATGCGTTTTCAACTTTGACCACACACTTTGAAATTCTTTTGGTCATGGTTAGTGACATATGCCTACTTTGGTTTGTCACTGTACATGGTTACCACGCCGTGTCACTACGTATCAAAGGTCTGTGTGCTTTCTAGTTGATAGCTAGTGTTACCAAACCATTCTTACCCCCTCTGAATATCTGTGACTCGTGTTGTGAGTTGTCAACATTGAGCACATGAAGTGAAATTCTTTGGTCATGGTCAGTGACATATGCATACTTTGGTTGGTCACTGTGCGTTGTAGCCACACTGTGCCACTGCATGTTGAAGGTATTTGTACCTGCTAGTCAATAACTAGTATTTAGAAACCATTATCTTCTACTCTGACCATTTGTGACGCGTGTTATGAGTTGTCAATGTTTACCACACATGGTGGCATTCTTTGGTCATGGTCAGTGACATATGGTTGGTCATCGTGCATGGTATCCACACCGTGCCACAACGTACTGAAGGTCATTGTGCTTGCTAGTTGATACCTGGTGTTCCCAAAAAATTGCTTCCCCCTCTGACTATTTGTGACTTCTATTATGAGTTGCCCACGTTGACCATACACAGCGGATTTCCTTGGTCGAAGGCAGTACGTATGCTTACTTTGGACGGTCATTGTGCATGGTAGCCACACCGTGCTACTACTAACTGAAGGTCGTTTTATTTGCTAGTTGGTATCTAGTATTTCCAAACCATTGTTTCCTCCTCTGACAATATGTGACCCATATTATGGGTTGTCAACGTTGACCACGCATAGTAAAATTATTTGGTCATGGTAAGTGGCCCATGCCTAATCTGGTTGGTTGTTGTGCATGGTAGCCACACCGTTCCCCTACTTGTTGAAAGTCTTTGTACTTGCTAGTCAATAAATAGCAAAGGGTTTCTCCCTTTGGCACCAGGTCGGTTTTTGTTGATTTGTTACGCGTAGGTGCCTTCACTGGAACACTCCCTCCCACCCCCCTAGAGTGATGTTCCGTGGACGACCTGGAGGGCAGATTTGCGACCGCATTATGACACTCCCCTACCCCCCACGGCTTAGGCTCGAAGGTAGAGTTGATGTTTCACAACACGACCCCCCCCCCCAGGTCGCGACCCTTTTCTATATTGCGCATACGAGGATTCAAACCCAGGACCTACCGCTCCAGAATCTAACTCGATAATCACTAAGCCATCTCACATGGTGTTCATATGATGTCCAAATGACATTATAAGGGTTCCTATGGGTAAAGGGCACAAAATAAGGGGGTGTAAGATTAGAGGGTAGTTTTCAACAGTATGAATGATAACAAAGTTTGTTTAATCATAACAAAATGACCCAGACGGGATTTCAAAAATTGCAACTTCGAGCATGAATGACCTTTAAACCATTGCTCCCATTGACCAGCCGTAAGAATAAAAGTTGACTACACACAGTGAAACTCTGTTGATGATATTCATTGACACGAGCATACTTTGGTTGGTCATTGTGCATGGTAGCCACACCGTGCCACCACTTATCGAAGGTCTTTGTACTTGCTGGTCGATACCGAGTATTCACAAACCATTGTTTATCCCTCTGCCCATTTATGACTTGTATTAAGAATTGTGAACATTGACCACACACACTAAATTTCTTTGGTGATGAGCAGTGATGTATGCCTACTTGGATAGGTCACTGTGCACGGTAGCCACACCGTGCCAATACATACAAAAAATCTTTGTACTTTCTAGAAGATACATAGTGTTTTGAAACCATGTTTCCCCCCTTTGACCATTTGTGACTTATGTTATGGGTTGTGATCGTTGACCACCCATATTGAAATTCTTTGGTCATGGTTAGTGACATATGCCTAGTTTGGGTTGTCACTTCACGTGGTTACCACGCCGTGTCACTAGGTATTGAAGGCCTTTGTGCTTTCTTGTTGATAGCTAGTGTTCCCAAACCATTGTTACCCTCCTCAGACTATCAGTGACTCATGTCGTGAGTTGTCAACGCTGACCACATGAAGTGAAATTTGTTGGTCATGGTTAGTGACATATGCATACTTTGGTTGGTCACTGTGCATTAAAGCCAAGCTGTGCCGCTACATATTGAAGGTATTTATACTTGCTAGTGGATAAGTAGTATTCACAAACCTTTATCTTCCACCCTGACCATTTGTGACTCGTGTTATGAGTTGTCAAAGTTGACCACACTTAGTGACATTATTTGGTCATGGTCAGTGACATATACCTACTTTGGTTGGTCATCGTGCATGATATCCACACCATGTCACAACGTATTGAAGGTCCGTGTGCTTGCTATTTGATACCTGGTGATCCCAAATCATTGTCTCCCCCTCTGACCATTTGTGACTCGTGTGATGAGTTTTCAACGTTGACCATACACAGCGGATTTCTTTGGTCAAAGGTATTACATATGCCTACTTTGGTCGGTCATTGTGCATGGTAGCCACACCGTGCTTATACTGATTGAAGGTCGCTGTACTTGCTAGTTGAGAACATATATTCACAGACCATTGTTTCCCCCTCGGACTGTTTGTGACTCGTGTTATGGTTGGTGAATGTTGACCACCCATATTGAAAGTCTTTCATCATGGCCGGTGACATATGCCTGGTTTTGTTGTTTGGTGTGCATAGTAGCCACACCGTGCCACTACGTATTGAAGTTCGTTGTCCTTTCTAGTCGATACATAGGGTGCCCAAACCATTGTCTCTCCCTCTGACCATTTGTGACTCGTGTAATGAGTTGTCAATGTTGACCACACATAGTGGACTTCTTCGGTCATAGTCATTGACGCATGCATCCTTTGGTTGGTCACTGTGTATGCTAGCCATATCGTGCCACTGCTTGTTGAAGGTCTTTGTACTTGCTAGTTGATAACTAGTGTTTCGAACCCATTGTTTCCCCCTCTGACCATGTGTGACTCGTGTTATGCGTTTTCAATGTCGACCACACACTGTGAAATTCTTTTGGTCATGGTTAGTGACATTTGCCTACTTTGGTTTGTCACTGTACATGGTTACCGCACCGTGTCACTACGTATCGAAGGTCTCAGTGCTTTCTAGTTGATAGCTAGTGTTCCCAAACCATTGTTACCCCCCCTGAATATCTGTAACTCGTGTTGTGAATTATCAACATTGACCACATGAAGTGAAGTTCATTGGTCATGGTCAGTGATATATGCATACTTTGGTTGGTCACTGTGCATTGTAGCCACACTGTGCCACTGCATATTGAAGGTACTTGTACATGCTAGTTGAAAACTAGTATTTAGAAACCATTGTTTTCCACTCTGACCATCTGTGACTCGTGTTATGAGTTGTCAAAGCTTACCACACATGGTGACATTCTTTGGTCATGGTCAGTGACATATGGCTGGTCATCGTGCATGGTATCCACACCGTGCCACAACGTACTGAATGTCATTGTGTTTGCTTGTTGATACCTGGTGTTCCCAAACAATTGTTTCCCCCTCTGACTATTTGTGACTCGTATTATGAGTTGCCAAATTTGACCATACAAAGAGGATTTCTTTGGTCAAAGGCAGTACATATGCCTACTTTGGTCGGTCATTGTGCATGGTAGCGGCACCGTGCTACTACTGACTGAATGTTGTTGTACTTGCTAGCTGGTATCTAGTATTCTTAAACCACTGTTTCCTCCTCTGACAATTTGTGACCCATATTATGGGTTGTCAATGTTGACCACACAAATTAAAAACATTTGGTCATGGTAAGTGGCCCATGCCTAATCTGGTTGGTCATTGTGCATGGTAGCCACACCGTTCCACTACTTGTTGAAAGTCTTTGTACTTGCTAGTCAATGAATAGCAAAAGGTTTCTCCCTTTGACACAAGGTCGGTTTTTAAGGATTTGTTACGTGTAGGTGCCTTCACTGGAATATTCCCCCCCACCCCCCTAGAGGGTTGTTCCGTGGACGACCTCGAGGACAGATTTGCGACCGCATAATGACACCCCCCCTACCCCCCCCCTACGACTTAGGCTCGAAGGTAGAGTTGAGGTATCACGACACGCCCCCCCCCTCCCCCCCCCAGGTCGCGAGCCTATTCAATATTGCGCGTACGACGATTCAAACCCAGGACCTACCGCTCCAGGATCTAACTCTATAAGCACTAAGCAAACTCACATGGTGTTCATATGATGTCCAAATGACATTATAAGGGTTCCTATGGGTAAAGGGCATAAAATAAGGGGGTGTAAGATTAGAGGGTAGTTTTCAAAAGTATGAATGATAACAAGGTCAGTTTAATCATAAAAAAATGACGCATATGGGATTTCAAATAATGCAACTATGAGCTTGAATAACCTCTCAACCATTGCTCCTGTTGACCAGCTGTAAGAATCAAAGTTGACTATACACAGTGAAACTCTTTTCATTATATTCAGTGACACAAGAATACTTAGGTTGGTCATTGTGCATGGTAGCCACACCGTGCCACCACGTATCGAAGGTCTTTGTACTTGCTAGTCAATACCGAGTATTCACAAACCATTGTTTCTCCCTCTGCCCATTTTCGACTTGTACTATGAGTTGTGAACGTTGACCACACACACTAAACTTCTTTGGTCATGAGCAGTGATGTATGCCTACTTGGGTAGGTCATTGTGCATGGTAGCCACACCGTGCCAATACATACAAAAAATCTTTGTACTTGCTAGAAGATACATAGTGTTTTGAAACCATGTTTTCCCCATCTGACCATTAGTGACTCATGTTATGGGTTGTGAACGTTGACCACCCATATTGAAATTCTTTGGTCATGGTTATTGACATATTCCTAGTTTGGGTTGTCACTATATGTGGTTACCACGCCGTGTCACTACGTATTGAAGGTCTTTGTGCTTCTTAGTTGATAGCTAGTGTTCCCAAACCATTGCTACCCTCCTCGGACTATCAGTGACTCGTGTCGTGAGTTGTCAACGCTGACCACATGAAGTGAAATTCGTTGGTCATGGTCAGTGAAATATGCATACTTTGGTTGGTCACTGTGCATGGTGGCCACGCTGTGCCACTACATATTGAATGTATTTGTACTTGCTAGTCGATAACTAGTATTCACAAACCTTGATCTTCCACCCTGACCACTTGTGACTCGTGTTATGAGTTGTCAAAGTTTACCACACTTAGTGAGCTTATTTGGTGATGGTCAGTGACATATGCCTACTTTGGTTGGTCATCATGCATGGTATCCACACCGTGCCACAATGAATTGAAGGTCCTTGTGCTTGCTAGTTGATACCTGGTGTTCCCAAACTATTGTCTCCCCCTCTGACCATTTGTGACTCCTACTATGAGTTGTCAACCTGACCACACACAACGGATTTTTTTGGTCAAAGGTAGTACATATGCCTACTTTGGTCGGTCATTGTGCATGGTAGCCACACCGTGCCTATACTGATTGAAGGTCGCTGTACTTGCTAGTTGAGAACTGATATTCACAGACCATTGTTTCCCCCTCTGACCGTTTGTGACTCGTGTTATGGTTGGTGAATGTTGACCACCCATATTGAAATTCTTTCATCATGGCCGGTGACATATGCCTAGTTTGGTTGTTTGGTGTGCATAGTAGCCACACCGTGCCACTACGTATTGAAGNTATACTGATTGAAGGTCGCTGTACTTGCTAGTTGAGAACTGATATTCACAGACCATTGTTTCCCCCTCTGACCGTTTGTGACTCGTGTTATGGTTGGTGAATGTTGACCACCCATATTGAAATTCTTTCATCATGGCCGGTGACATATGCCTAGTTTGGTTGTTTGGTGCGCATAGTAGCCACACCATGCCACTACGTATTAAAGATCTTTGTCCTTTCTAGTCGATACATATGGTTCCCAAACCATTGTCTCTCCCTCTGACCATTTGTGACTCGTGTTATGAGTTGTCAATGTTGACCATACATAGTGGACTTCTTCGGTCATAGTCAGTGACGTGCATCCTTTGGTTTGTCACTGTGCACGCTAGCCACACCGTGCCACTACTTGTTGAAAATTTTTCTACTTGCTAGTTGATAACTAGTGTTCCCAACCCATGCTTTCCCCACTGACCATTGCTGAACCGTGTTATGAGCTTTCAACATTAACCACACACTGTGAAATCCGTTTGGTCATGGTTTGTGACATATGCCTACTTTGGTTTGTCACTGTACATGGTTACCACGCCGTGTCATTGCGTATTGAAGGTCTTTGTGTTTTCTTGTTGACAGCTAGTGTTCCCGAACCATTCTTAGCCCCCTCTGACTATCTGTGACTCGTGTTGTGAGTTGTCAACATTGACAACATGAAGTGAAATTCTTTGGTCATGGTCAGTGACATATGCATACTTTGGTTGGTCACTGTGCATTTTAGCCACATTGTGCCACTAAATATTGAAGGTATTTGTTCTTGCTAGTCGATATGTAGTATTTATAAACCATTATCTTTCACTCTGACCATTTGTGACTCGTGTTATGAGTTGTCAAAGTTTACCACACATGGTGACATTCTTTGGTCATGCTTAGTGACATATGGTTGGTCATTGTGCATGGTATCCACACCGTGCCACAACGTACTGAAGGTCATTGTGCTTGCTAGTTGATACCTAGTGTTCCCAAACAAGTGTTTCCCCCTCTTACTATTTGTGACTTGTATTACGAGCTGCCAACATTAACGATACACAGCGGATTTCTTTGGTCAAAGGCAGCACATATGCCTACTTTGGTCCGTCATTGTGCATGGTAGCCACACCGTGCTACTACTAATTGAAGGTTGTTGTACTTGCTAGTTGATAACTGATATTCCCAGACCATTGTTTCTCCCTCTGAACGTTTGTGACTCGTGTTATGGTTGGTGAACGTTGACCACCTATATTTAAATTCTTTGGTCATGGTCAGTGACATATGCCTAGTTTGGTTGTTTGGTGTGCATAGTAGCCACACCGTGCCACTACGTATTGAAGTTTTTTGTCCTTTATAATCCATGCATAGGGTTCCCAAACCATTGTTTCTCCCTCGGACCATTCGTGACTCGTGTTATGAGCTGTCAATGTTGACCACACATAGTGGACTTCTTCCGTCATAGTCAGTGACGTATTCATCCTTTGGTTGGTCACTGTGCACGCTAGCCACAACGTGCCACTACTTGTTGAAGTTCTTCATATTTGCTCGTTGATAACTAGTATCCCAACCCATTGTTTCCCCCTCTGACCATTTGTGACTCGTGTGATGAGTTTTCAACGTTGAACACACACCGTGAAATTCGTTGGTCATGGTTAGTGACATATGGCTCGTTTGGTTTGTCACTGTACGTGGTTACCACCCCGTGTCACTACATAATAAAGGTATTTGTGCTTTCTAGTTAATAATTGGTGTTCCCAAACCATTGTTACCCCACTCTGACTATCAGTGACTCGTGTTGTGAGTTGTCAACGCTGACCACATGAAGTGAAATTCGTTGGTCATGGTCAGTGGCACTTGCTAGTGGATGAATAGTATTCACAAACCTTTATCTTCCACCCTGACCATTTGTGACTCGTGTTATGAGTTGTCAAAGTTTACCACACTTAGTGACATTATTTGGTCATGGTCAGTGACACATGCCTACTTTGGTTGGTCATCGTCCATGGTATCCACACCGTGCCACAACTTATTGAAGGTCCTTGTGCTTGCTAGTTGATACCTGGTGTTCCCAAATCATTGTCTTCCCATCTGACTATTTGTGACTCCTATTATGAGCTGTCAACGTTGACCACACACAGCGGATTTCTTTGGTAAAAGGTAGTACATATGCCTACTTTGGTTGGTCATTGTGCATGGTAGCCACACTGTGCTTATACTGATTGACGGTCGCTGTACTTGCTAGTTGCGAGCTCATATTCACATACCATTATTTCCCCCTCTAACTCTTTGTGACATGTGTTATGGTTGGTGAATGTTGACCACCCATATTGAAATTCTCTGGTCATGGTCAGTGACATATGCCTAGTTTGGTTGTTTCGTGTGCATAGTAGCCACACCGTGCCACTACGTATTGAAGTTCTTTGTCCTTTCTAGTCGATACATAGGGTTCCCAAACCATTGCCTCTGCCTCTGACCATTTGTGACTCGTGTTATGAGTTGTCAATGTTGACCATACATAGTGGAATTCTTCGGTCATAGTCAGTGACGTGTGCATCCTTTGGTTGGTCACTGTGCACGCTAGCCACACCGTGCCACTACTTGTTGAAAATCGTTCTACATGCTAGTTGATAATTAGTGTTCCCAACCCATGGTTTCCCCCGCTGACCATTTGTGACCCGTGTTATGAGTTTTCAACGTTAACCACACAGTGTGAAATCCGTTTGGTCATGGTTTGTGACATATGCCTACTTTGGTTTGTCACTGTACATGGTTACCACGGTGTGTCATAAGGTATCGAAGGTCTTTGTGCTTTCTTCTTGACAGCTAGTGTTCCCGAACCATTGTTAGCCCCCTCTGACTATCTGTGACTCGTGTTGTGAGTTGTCAACATTGACCACATGAAGTGAAATTATTTGTTCATGGTCAGTGACATATGCATGCTTTGGCTGGTCACTGTGTATTGTATGCATACTGTGCCACTGCATATTGAAGGTATTTGTACTTGCTAGTCGATAACTAGTACTTAGAAACCATTATCTTCCACTCTCACCATTTGTGACTCGTGTTATGAGTTCTCAAAGTTTATTACACATGTTGACATTCTTTGGTCATGGTCAGTGACATATGGTTGGTCATTGTGCATGGTATCCACATCGTGCCACAACGTACTGAAGGTCATTGTGCTTGCCAGTTGATACCTGGTGTTCCCAAACAATTGTTTCCCCCTCTGACTATTTGTGACTCGTATTATGAGTTGCCCATACACAGCGGATTTCTTTGGTCAAAGGCAGTACATAAGCCTACTTTGGTCGGTCATTGTGCAGGGTAGCCACACCGTGCTACTACTGACTGAAGGTCATTGTACTTGCTAATTGATAGCAGATATTCCCGGACCATTGTTTCCCCCTCTGACCGTTTGTCACTCGTGTTATGGTTGGTGAAGGTTGACCACCCATATTGAAATTCTTTGGTCATGGTCAGTTACATGTGCCTAGTTTGGTTGTTTGGTGTGCATAGTAGCCACACCGTGCCACTACGTATTGAAGTTATTTGTCCTTTGTAGTCCATGCATAGGGTTCCCAAACCATTATCTCTCCCTCTGACCATTCGTGACTCGTGTTATGAGTTGTCAATGTTTACCACACATAGTGGACTTATTCCGTCATAGTCAGTGACGTTCCACTACTTGTTGAAAGTGTTTGCACTTGCTAGTCAATAAATAGCAAAATGTTTCTCCTGTTGACACCAGGTCGGTTTTTGTTGATTTGTTATGCGTAGGTGCCTTCACTGGAATACTCCCTCCCACCCCCCTAGAGGGATGTTCCGTGGACGACCTAGAGGACAGATTTGCGACCGCATTATGACACCCCCCCTATCCCCCCACTCCGTAGGCTCGAAGGGAGAGTTGAGGTATCACAACACCCCCCCCCCTCAGGTCNGACACCAGGTCGGTTTTTGTTGATTTGTTATGCGTAGGTGCCTTCACTGGAATACTCCCTCCCACCCCCCTAGAGGGATGTTCCGTGGACGACCTAGAGGACAGATTTGCGACCGCATTATGACACCCCCCCTATCCCCCCACTCCGTAGGCTCGAAGGGAGAGTTGAGGTATCACAACACCCCCCCCCCTCAGGTCGTGAGCCTATTCTATATTACACGTAAGGGATCCAAACCCAGGACCTACCGCTCCAGAATCTAACTCTACAAGCACTGAGCCAACTCATATGGTGTTCATATGATGTCCAAATGACATTATGAGGGTTCGTATGGGTAAAGGCATAAAAAAAGGCGGTGTAATATTAGAGGGTAGTTTTCAAAAGTATGAATGATACCAAAGTTAGCTTAATCATTAAAAAAGGACACAGACGAAATTTCATATATTGCAAATTTGAGGTTGAATCGCCTCTCAACCATTGCTCCGATTGACCAGCTGTAAGAAGGAAAGTTGACTACACACACCGATACTCTTGTTATGATATTAAGTGACACAAGCATACTTTGGTTGGACATTGTGCATGGTAGCCACACCATGCCACCACTTATCGAAGGTTTTTGTACTTGCTAGTCGATACCGAGTATTCCCAACCCATTATTTCTCCCTCTGCCCATTTTTGACTTGTATTATGAGTTGTGAACGTTGACCACACACACTAAACTTCTTTGGTCATGAGCAGTGATGTATGCCTACTTGGGTAGGTCATTTTGCATGGTAGGCACACCGTGCCAATACATACAAAACATCGTTGTACTTGCTAAAGCATACATAGTGTTTTGAAACCATGTTCTCCCCCTCTGACCATTTGTGACTCATGTTATGGGTTGTGAACGTTGACCACCCATATTGAAATTCTTTGGTCATGGTTAGTGATATATGCATAGTTTGGTTTGTCACTGTACGTGGTTACCGCGCCGTGTCACTACGTATTGAAGGTCTTTGTGCTTTCTAGTTGATACCTAGTGTTCCCAAACCATTGTTACCCCCCTCTGACTATCAGTGACTCGTGTCGTGAGTTGTCAACGCTGACCACATGAAGTGAAATTCGTTGGTCATGGTCAGTGACATATGCATACTTTGGTTGGTCACTGTGCATGTTAGCCACGCTGTGCCACTACATATTGAAGGTATTTGTACTTGCTAGTCGATAACTAGTATTCACAAACCATTATCTTCCACCCTGACCATTTGTGAATCGTGTTATGAGTTGTCAAAGTTTACCACACTTAGTGAAATTATTTGGTCATGGTCAGTGACATATGCCTGCTTTGGTTGGTCATCGTGCATGGTATCCACACCGTGCCACACCTTAGTGAAGGTCCTTGTGCTTGCTAGTTGATACCTGGTGTTCCTAAACCATTGTCTCCCCCTCTGACCATTTGTGACTCCTATTATGAGTTGTCAACGCTGACCACACATAGCGGATTTCTTGGGTCAAAGGTAGTACATATGCCTACTTTGGTCGGTCGTTGTGCATGGTAGCCACACCGTGCTTATACTGATTGAAGGTCGCTGTACTTGCTAGTTGAGAACTGATATTCATAGACCATTGTTTCCCCCTCTCACCGTTTTTGACTCGTGTTATGGTTGGTGAATGTTGACCACCCATACTGAAATTCTTTCATCATGGTCGGTGACATATGCCGAATTGTTGTTTGGTGTGCATAGTATCCACACCATGCCACTACGTATTGAAGTTTGTTGTCCTTTCTAGTCGATACATATGGTTCCCAAACCATTGTCTCCCCCCTCTGACCATTTGTGACTCGTTTTACAAGTTGTCAGCGTTGACCACACAAAGCGGATTTCTTTGGTCAAAGGCAGTACATATGCTTACTTTGGTCGGTCATTGTGCATGGTAGCCACACCGTGCTACTACTGACTGAAGGTTGTTGTACTTGCTAGTTGGTATATAGTATTCCCAAACCATTTTTCCCCCTCTGACAATTTGTGACCCATGTTATGGGTTGTCAATGTTGACCACACATAGTAAAATTATTTGGTCATGGTAAGTGGCCCATGCCCAATCTGGTTGGTGATTGTGCATGGTAGCCACACTGTTCCACTACTTGTTGAAAGTCTTTGTACTTGCTAGTCAATAAATAGTAAAAGGTTTCTCCCTTTGATACCAGGTCGGTTTTTGTTGATTTACTACGCGTAGGTGCCTTCACTGGAATACTCCCTCCCACCCCCCTAGAGGGATGTTCCGTGGAGGACCTGGAGGACAGATTTGCGACCGCACTATGACACCCCCCCTAACCCCCGCCCCCCCCACGGCTTAGGCTCAAAGGTAGAGTTGAGGTATCACAACATGCCCGCCC
>SZWC01012699.1:7444-34948 GCA_023375785.1 Penium margaritaceum | reverse complement strand
TTTTTGACTTGTATTATGAGTTGTGAACGTTGACCACACACACTAAACTTCTTTGGTCATGAGCAGTGATGTATGCCTACTTGGGTAGGTCATTGTGCACGGTAGCCACACCGTGCCAATACATACAAAAAATTGTTGTACTTGCTAGAAGATACATAGTGTAAGTGCGTGTAAGTGCGTGTAAGTACGTGGAAGTGCGTGTTAGTGCGTGTATGTGCGTGTAAGTGCATGTAAGTGTGTGTAAGTGTGTGTAAGTACGTGTAAGTTCGTGTAACTGCGCAAAAGTGTACGTAAGTGATTGTAAGTTTGTGTAAGTGCATGTAAGTGCAAGTAAGTGTGTATAAGTGCGTATAGGTACATGTAAATGCGTGTAAGTATGTGTAAGTGCATGTAAGTACGTGTCAGTGCGTGTAACCGAAGTTCGTATAGTTGCACGTAAGTGCGTGTAAGTGCGTGTAAGTATGTGTCAGTACGTGTAAGTGCGTGTAAGTGTGTGTAAGTGCGTGTAAGTGCGTGTAAGCATGTGTAAGTGCGTATATGTGCGTGTAAGTGCGTGTAATTGTGTGTAATTGCGTGTAAGTGCTTGTAAGTATGTGTAAGTATGTCTAAGTGTGTGTAAGTGTGTGTAAATGAGTGTATGTGGGTGTAAGTGCGTGTAAGTGCATGTAACTGCGTGTAAGTGGGTTTAAGTGTGTGTAAGTGTGTGTAAGTACGTGTAAGTACACGTAAGTACGCGTAAGTACGTGTAAGTGCATGTAAGTGTGTGTAAGTACGTGAAAGTACGTGCAAGTACATGTAAGTGCGTGTAAGTGCATGTAAGTGCGTGTAAGTGCGTGTAAGTATGTGTAAGTGCATGTAAGTACGTATAAGTGTGTGTAACTGCATGTAAGTACGTGTAAGTGCATGTAAGTGCACAGAAGTGTGTGTAAGTGCATGTAGTTACATGTAAGTGTGTGTAAGTGCATGTAAGTACGTGTAAGTGTGTGTAAGTGCGAGTGAGCATGTGTAAGTGTGTGTAAGTGTGTGTTCGTGCGTGTAGGTGATTGTGAGTGCATGTAAGTACCTGCAAGTGTGTGCAAGTGCGTGTTAGTGCATGTAAGTACGTGTAAGTGTTTGTAAGTGTGTGTAAGTACGTGTAAGTGCATGTAAGTGTGTGTAAGTGCGTGTAGGTGCATGCATGTAATTAGCTGCGTGTAAGTTCATGTAAGTGTGTGTACGTGTGTGTAAGTTCATATAAGTGTGTATAAGTGCGTGTACGTGGGAGTAAGTGCGTGTAAGTGCATGTAAGTGCGTGTAAGGGCGTGTAAGTGTGTAAATGTACGTGTAAGTGTGTGTAACTGCGTGTAACTGCATATAACTGTGTGTAAGTGTGTGTAAGTGCGTGTAAGTGCGTGTAAGTACGTTTAAGTACGTGTAAGTGCGTGTAAGTACGCGTAAGTGCGTGTGAGTACATGTAAATGCGTGTAAGTGCGTGTAAGTGCGTGTAAGTAAGTGAAAGTGCGTGTAAGTGTGAGAAAGCATGTGTAAGTACGTATAAGTGTGTGTAGGTATGTGTAAGTGCATTTATCTGCGTGTAACTGCGTGTACCTGCATGATACTACGTGTAAGTACGTGTAAGTGCGTGTAAATGTGTATAAGTGTGTGTAATTCCGTGTAATTGCATATAAGTGTGTGTAAGTGCGTTTAAGTACGTGTAAGTACGTGTAAATGTGTGTAAGTGCATGTAAGCACGTGTAAGAATGTGTATATGCATGTAAGTGCATGAAAGTACGTGTAAGTGCGTGTAAGTGCTTCTGATTGCATGTGAGTACGTGTAAGTGCATGTAAGTGCATGTAAGTGCGTGTAAGTGTGTGTAAATGTGTGTAAGTGTGTGTAAGTGCGTGTAACTGTGTGCAAGTACGTGTAAGTATGTGTACGTGCGTGTAAGTATGTGTAAGTACGTGTAAGTGCATGTTAGTGCGTGTAATTGCATGTAAGTGCGTGTAAATGCCTGTAAGTACGTGTAAGTGCGTGTAAGTACATGTAAATACGTGTAAGTACATGTACGTGCGTGCGTGTATGTACGTTTTTGCAAGTGCGTGTAAGTACGTATAAGTGCGTGTAAGTACGTGTAACTACGTGTAAGTACGTGTAAGTGCGTGTAAGTGCGTGTAGGTGCGTGTAAGTGCGTGTAAGTACATATAAGTGTGTGTAAGTGCATGTAAGTGTGTGTAAACGCTTGTAAGTATGTGTAAGTGCATGTACGTGCATGTAAGTACGTGTAAGTGCACGTAAGTGCGTGTAAGTGCGTGTAAGTGCGTGCAAGTACGTGTAAGTTCGTGTATGTGTGTGTAAGTACGTGTAAGTACGTGTAAGTGCATGCAAGTGCGTGCAAGTACGTGCAAGTATGTGTAAGTGCTATAAGTGCGTGTAAGTGCGTATAAGTACGTGTAAGTGCGTGTAAGTGCGTGTAAGAATGAGTACGTGTGTGGAAGTGTGTGTAAGTATGTGTTTGTGCATGTAAGTGCGTGTAAGTGTGTGCAAGTACGTGTAAGTACGTATAAGTGTGTGTGAGTTCATGGAAGAGCATGTCAGTGTGTGTGAGTGCGTGTAAGTGTGTGTAAGTGTGTGTAACGGCGTATAACTGCGAGTAAGTACGTGTAAGCATGTAACCGTGTGTATAAGTGTATATAAATACGTATAAGTGTGTGTAGGTATGTGTACGTACGTGTAAGTGTGTGTTAGTGTGCGTAAGTGCTTGTAAGTGTGTATAAGTGTGTGGAAGTGTGTGTATGTACGTGTATGTGCATGTAAGTATGTGTAAGTGTGTGTAAGCACGTGTAAGTGCATGTAGGTGCGTGTAAGTTTGTGTAAATACATGTAAGTACGTGTAAGTATGTATAAGTACCTGTATGTGCGTGTAAGTGCATGTAAGTACGTGTAAATGCGCGTAAGTCTGTCTAAGAGCGTGTACATGCATTTAAGTGCATATAAGTACGTGAAAGTACGTGTAAGTACGTATAAGTGTGTGTAAGTGTATGTAAGTGTGTATAAGTACGTGTAAGTGCGTGTAAGTATGTGTAAGTACGTGTTTGTGTGTGTAAGTACGTGTAAGTGCTTGTATGTATGTGTAAGTGCATGTAAGTGCATGTAAGTACGTGTAAGTATGTGTAGGTATGTGTAAGTGCTTGTAAGTGTGTGTAAGTGCGTGGATGTGTGTGTAAGTACGTGTATGTGCGTGTAAGTGCGTGTAAGTACGTGGAAGTATGTGTAAGTACATGTCAGTGTATATAAGTGCGTGTAAGTACGTGTCAGTGCGTGTAACCGCATGTAACCGCGTGTTAGTGCGTGTAAGTGTGTGTAAGTGCGTGCAAGTGTGTGTACGTATGTGTAAGTGCATGTAAATGCATGTAAGTATGTGTAAGTGCATGCAAGTGCGTGTAAGTGTATTTAAGTGTGTGTAAGTGTGTGTAAGTGTGTGTAAGTGAGTGTAAGTGCGTGTTAGTGTGTGTGAGTGCGTGTTAGTGTGTGTGAGTGCATCTAAGTGCGTGTAAGTGCGTGTAAGTGCGTGTAAGTGTGTGTAAGTATGTGCAAGTGTGTGTAAGTGCATGTCAGTACATGTAAGTACGTGTAAGTGCGTGTAAGTGCGTGTAAGGATGTGTAAGTGCATGTAATTACATATACGTGCGTGTGAGTGTGTGTAAGTGCGTATAAGTGTGTGTAAGTGTGTGTAAGTTTGTGTAAGTACGTGTAAGTCCGTGTAAGTGTGTGTAAGTGCGTGTAAGTACGTGGAAGTGTGTGCAAGTGCATCTCAGTGCGTGAATGTGTGTGTAAGTTTATATGCGTACGTGTAAGTGTATGTAAGTGTGTGTAAGTGCGTGTAAGTATGTGTGAGTATGTGTAAGTGCGTGTAAGTGTGTATAAGTGTGTGTAAGTGCATGTATGTACATGTAAGTGCGTGTAAGTGCGTGTAAATGCATGTAAGTACGTGTAAGTGCGCGTAAGTGTGTGTAAGTGTATGTAAGTGCGTGTAAGTACGTGTAAGTAAGTGAAAGTGCTTGTAAGTGTGTATAAGTGCATGTAAGTGCATATACGTATGTGTATGTATGTGTAAGAGTATTTAACAGCGTGGAACCGTGTGTACCTGCATGTAACTACGTGTAAGTACATATAAGTGCGTGTAAATGTGTGTAAGTGCGTGTAATTGTGTGTAATTGCATATAAGTGTGTGTAAGTGCGTGTAAGTACGTGTAAATGTGTGTAAGTGTGTGTAAGCACGTGTAAGAATGTGTATATACGTGTAAGTGTGTGTAAGTACGTGTAAGTGCGTGTAAGTGCTTGTAACTGCATGTAAGTGCATGTAAGTGCGTGTAAGTGCGTGTAAGTACGTGTAAGTACGTGTAAGTGCGTTTCAGTACGTGTAACTGCATGTAACTGTGTGCAAGTACGTGTAAGTATGTGTAAGTATGTGTACGTGCGTGTAAGTATGTCTATGTGCGTGTAAGTGCATGTTAGTGTGGGTAATTGCATGTAAGTGCGTGTAAATGTGTGTAAGTGCGTGTAAGTGCGTGTAAGTATGTGTAAATGTGTGTAAGTACACGTACGTGCGTGCGTGTAAGTACGTGTGTACAAGTTTGTGTAAGTACGTATAAGTGCGTGTAAGTGCGTATAACTACGTGTAAGTCGTGTAAGTGCGTGTAAGTGCCTGTAAGTATGTTTAAGTGTGTGTAAGTGTGTGTAAGTGCGTGTAAGTGCATACAAGTGCGTGTAAGTGCATGTAAGTGCGTGTAACCGCTTGTAGGTATGTGTAAGTGCGTATAAGTGCATGTAAGTATGTGTAACTCTGTGTAAGTGTGTGTAGTTGCGTGTAAGTACGTGTAAGTACGTGTAAGTGCGTGTAAGTGCCTGTAAGTGTGTGTAAGTGCGTTTAAATGCGTGTACGTACATGTAAGTGTGTGTAAGTGCGTGTAAGTGCGTATACGTATGTGTAAGTACGTGAAAGTATGTGTAAGTGCGTATATGTGTGTATAAGTGCGTGTAAGTGCGTGTATGTGCGTGTAAGTGCGTGTAAGTGCATGTAAGTGCATGTAAGTAGGTGTAAGTACGTAAAGGTATGTGTACGTGCTTGTAAGTGTGTGTAAGCGCGTGGAAGTGCATGTAAGCACGTGTATGTGCGTGTAAGGGTGTGTAAGTACGTGTAGGTACGTGTAAGTACGCGTAAGTACGTGTAAGTGTGTGTATGTACGTGTAAGTGCGTGTAAGTGGTTTGCCAATACTCGGTATCGAGTAGCAAGTACAAAGACCTTCGATAAGTGGTGGCACGGTGTGGCTTCCATGCACAATGACCAACCAAAGTATGCTTGTGTCGCTGAATATCATAAAAAGAGTTTTACTGTGTAGTCAACTTTCATTCTTACGGCTGGTCAATCGGACCAATGGTTGTGAGGTTATTCAAGCTCAAAATTGCAATATTTGAAGTCATGTCTGCGTCATTTTGTTATGATTAAACTACATTTGTTATCATTCATGCTTTTGAAAACTACCCTCTAATCTTAAACCCCCTTATGTTATGCCGTTTACCCATAGGAACCCTTATAATGTCATTTGGACATCATATGAACACCATGTGAGTTGGCTTAGTGCTTAAAGAGTTAGATTCTGGAGCAGTAGGTCTGGGTTTGAATCCTCGTACGTGCAATATAGAATAGGCTCGTAACCTGGGGAGGGGGGGGTGGCCGTGTTGTGATACCTCAACTCTACCTTTGAGCCTTAGCCGTGGGGGGTTAGGGGGGGTGTCATAATGCGGTCGCAAATCTGTCCTCCATGTCGTCCATGGAACATCCCTCTAGGGGGGTGGGAGGGAGTATTCCATCGAAGGCACCTATGCTTAACAAATCAACACAAATCGACCTGGTGTCAAAGGGAGAAACCTTTTGCTATTTATTGACTAGAAAGTACAAAGACTTTCAACAAGTTGTGGAACGGTGTGGCTACCATGCACAATGACCAACCATATTAGGCATGGGCCACTTATCATGACCAAAAACATTTACTATGTGTGGTCAACATTGACAACCCATGATATGGGTCACAAATTGACAGAGGGAGAAACAATGGTTCGGGAATACTATATACCAACTAGCAAGTACAACGACCTTCAGTCAGTAGTAGCACGGTGTGGCTTCCATGCACAATGACCGACCAAAGTAGGCATATGTACTGCCTTTGACCAAAGAAATCCGGTGTGTGTGGTCAACGTTGACAACTCATAATAGGATTCACAAATGGTCAGAGTAGGAGACAATGGTTTGGGAACCCTATGTATCGACTAGAAAGGACAACAAACTTCAATACGTAGTGGCACAGTGTGGATACTATGCAAACCAAGCAACCAAACTAAGCATATGTCACCGACCATGATGAAAGAATTTCAATATGGATGGTCAACATTCACCAACCATAACACGAGTCACAAACGGTCAGATGGGGAAACAATGGTCTGTGAATATCAGTTCTCAACTAGCAAGTAAAGCGACCTTCAATCAGTATAAGCATGGTGTGGCTACCATGCACAATGACCGACCAAAGTAGGCATATGTACTACCCTTGACCAAAGAAATCCGCTGTGTGTGGTCAGCGTTGACAACTCATAATAGGAGTCACAAATGGTCAGAGGGGGGGACAATGGTTTGGGAACATAAGGTATCAACTAGTAAGCACAAGGACCTTCAATAAGTTGTGGCACGGTGTGGATACCATGCACGATGACCAACCAAAGTAGGCATATGTCACTGACCATGACCAAATAAATTCACTAAGTGTGGTAAACGTTGACAACTCATAACACGAGTCACAAATGGTCAGGGTGGAAGATAATGGTTTGTGAATACTAGTTGTCGACTAGCAAGTACAATACCTTCAATATGTAGTGGCACAGCGTGGCTACCATGCACAGTGACCAACCAAAGTATGCATATGTCACTGACCATGACCAATGAATTTCACTTCATGTGGTTAGCGTTGACAACTCACGACACGAATCACTGATAGTCAGAGGAGGGTAACAATGGTTTGGGAATACTAGCTATCAAATAGAAAGCACAAAGACCTTCAATACGTAGTGACACGGCGTGGTAACCACGTACAGTGACAAACCAAACTAGGAATATGTCACTAACCATGACCAAATAATTTCAACATGGGTGGTCAACGTTCACAACCCATAACATGAGTCACAAATGGTCAGAGGGGGAGAACATGGTTTCCAAACACTATGTATCTTCTAGCAAGTACAACGATTTTTTGTACGTATTGGCACGGTGTGGCTACCGTGCACAATGACCTACCCAATTAGGCATACATCAATGCTCATGACCAAAGAAGTTTATTGTGTGTGGTCAACGTTCACAACTCATAATACAAGTAAAAAATGGGAAGAGGGAGAAACAATGGGTTGTGAATACTCGGTATCGACGAGCAAGTACAAAGACCTTTGATAAGTGGTGGCACGATGTGGCTACCATGCACAATGACCAACCAAAGCATGCTTGTGTCACTGAATGTCATAAAAAGAGTTTCACTGTGTGTATTCAACTTTCATTCTTACGGCTGGTCAATCGGAGCAATGGTTGAGAGGTTATTCAAGCTCGAAGTTGCAATATTTGTAATCCCGTCTACGTCATTTTGATATGATTAAACTAACTTTGTTATCATTCATACTTTTGAAAACTACCCTCCAATCTTACACCCCCTTGTTTTATGCCCTTTGCCCATAGGAACCCTTATAATGTCATTTGGACATAATATCAACACCATGTGAGCTGGATTAGTGCTTAAAGAGTTGGATTCTGGAGCGGTAATGCCTGGTTTTGAATCATTGTAAGCGCAATATAGAATAGGCTTGCAACCTGGGGGGGGGGCGGCCCTGTTGTGATACCTCAACTCTACCTTCGAGCCTAAGCCATGGGGGGTTAGGGGGGGTGTCATAATGCGGTCGCAAATCTGTCCTTCATGTCGTCCACGGAACATCCCTCTTGGGGGGTGGGAGGGAGTATTACAGTGAAGGCACCTATCGTAACAAATCAACACAAACCGACCTGGTGTCAAAGGGAGAAACCTTTTGCTCTTTATTGACTAGCAAGTACAAAGAATTTCAACAAGTGGTGAAACGGTGTGGCTACCATGCACAATGACAAACCAGATTAGGCATGGGCCACATACCATGACCAAACAATTTTACTATGAGTGGTCAACATTGACAAGCCATGATATGGGTCAGAAATTGTCAGAGGGGAAAACAATGGTTTGGGAATACTATTTACCAACTAGCAAGTACAACGACCTTCAGTCAGTTGTAGCACGGTGTGGCTACCATGCACAATGACTGACCAAAGTAGGCATATTTACTGCCTTTGACCAAAGAAATCCGCTGTGTATGGTCAACATAGGCAACTCATAATTCGAGTCACAAATAGTCAGAGGGGGAAACAATTGTTTGGGAACATCAGGTATCAACTAGCAAGCACAATGACCTTCAGTACGTTGTGGCACGGTGTGGATACCATGCATGATGACCAACCATATGACACTGACCATGACCAACTAATGTCACCATGTGTGGTAAACTTTGACAACTCATAACACGAGTCACAAATGTTCAGAGAAGAAGATAATGGTTTCTAAATACTAGTTATTGACTAGCACGTACAAATAGCTTCAGTATGCAGTGGCACATTGTGGCTACAATGCACAGTGACCAACCAAAGTATGCATATGTCACTGACCATGACCAAAGAATTTCACTTCATGTGGTCAATGTTGACAAGTCACAACACGAGTCACACATATTCAGAGGGGGTAACAATGGTTTGGGAACACTACCTATCAACTAGAAAGCACACAGACCATCGATACGTAGTTACATGGCGTGGTAGTCATGTACAGCAACAAACAAAAGTAAGCATATGTCACTAACCATGACCAAAAGAAGTTCACAGTGTGTTGTCAACGTTGAAAACACATTACACGAGTCACAAATGGTCACAGGGGAAAACAATGGACTCGGAACACTAGTTATCAACTAACAAGTACAAAGACCTTCAACAAGCAGTGGCACGGTATGGCTAGCGTACACAATGACCAACCAAAGGATCCACATGTCACTGACTATGACCGAAGAAGTCCACTATGTGCGGTCAACATTGACAACTCATAACACGAGTCACAAATGGTCAGAGGGAGAGACAATGATTTGGGAACCCTATGTATTGATTAGAAAGGACAAAGAACTTCAATACGTAGTGGCACGGTGTGGCTACTATGCACACCAAACAACCAAACTAGGCATATGTCACTGACCATGACCAGAGAATTTCAATATGGGTGGTCAACGTTCACCAACCATAACAAATGACACAAATGGTCAGAGGGAGAGACAATGATTTGGGAACCCTATGTATTGATTAGAAAGGACAAAGAACTTCAATACGTAGTGGCACGGTGTGGCTACTATGCACACCAAACAACCAAACTAGGCATATGTCACTGACCATGACCAGAGAATTTCAATATGGGTGGTCAACGTTCACCAACCATAACAAATGTCACAAATGGTCAGAAGGGGAAACAATGGTCTGGGAATATCACTTCTCAACTAGCAAGGACAGTGACCTTCAATCAGTATAGGCACGATGTGGCTACCATGCACAATGACTGACCAAAGTAGGCATATGTACTGCCTTTGACCAAAGAAATCCGCTGTGTGTGGTCAACGTTGACAACTCATAATAGGAGTCACAAATGGTCAGAGGGGGAGACAATGGTTTGGGAACACCAGGTATCAACTAGCAAGCACAAGGACCTTCAATAAGTTGTGGCACGGTGTTTTACCATGCACGATGAGCAACCAAAGTAGGCATATGTCACTGACCTTGACCAAATAATGTCACTAAGTGTGGTAAACTTTGACACCTCATAATACGAGTCACAAATGGTCAGGGTGGAAGATAATGGTTTGTCAATGCTAGTTGTCCACTAGCAAGTACAAATATCTTCAATATGTAGTGGCAAAGCGTGGCTACCATGCAGAGTGACCCACCAAAGTATGCATATGTCACTGACCATGACCAACGATTTTCACTTCATGTGGTCAGCATTGACAACTCACAACACGAGTCACTGATAGTCAGAGGGGGGTAACAATGGTTTGGGAACACCAACTATTAACTAGAAAGCACAAACACCTTTATCACATAGTGACACAGCATGGTAACCACGTACACTGACAAACAAACTAGGCATATGTCACTAACCATGACCAACAAATTTCACGATGTGTGGTCAACGTTGAAAACTCATCACACGAGTCACAAATGGTCAGAGGGGGAAACAATGGGTTGGGAACACTAGTTATCAACTAGAAAGTATGAATAACTTCAACAAGTTGTGGCACGGTGTGGCTAGCGTGCACAGTGACCAACCCAAGGATGAATTCGTCACTGACCATGACGGAAGAAGTCCACTATGTGTGGTCAACATTGACAGCTCATAACACAAGTCACGAATGGTCAGAGGGAGAGACAATGGTTTGGGATCCCGATGCATGGGCTAGAAAGGACAAACAACTTCAATACGTAGTGGCACGGTGTGGCTACTATGAACTCCAAACAACCAAACTAGGCACACGTCTCTATACATGACCAAATATTTTCAATATGGGTGGTCAACGTTCACCAACCATAACACGAGTCACAAATGGTCAGAGGGGAAAACAATGGTCAGGGAATATCAGTTCTCAACTAGCAAGTACAATGAACTTCAATCAGTAGTAGCACGGCGTGGCTACCATGCACAATGACCGACCAAATTAGGCATATGTACTGCCTTTGACCAAAGAAATCCGCTGTGTATGGTCAACATTGGCAACTCATAATGCGAGTCACAAATAGTCAGAGGGGGAAATAATTGTTTGGGAACACTAGGTATCAACTAGCAAGCACAATAACCTTCAGTAGTTGTGGTACGATGTGGATACCATGCACGGCGACCAACCATATGTCACTGACCATGACCAAAGAATGTCAACATGTGTGGTAAACTTTGACAACTCATAACACGAGTCACAAATGGTCAGAGTGGAAGATAATGGTTTCTAAATACTAGTTATTGACTAGCAAGTACAAATAACTTCAATATGCGGTGGCACAGTGTGGCTGCAATGCACAGTGACCAACCAATGTATGCATATGTCACTGACCATGACCAAATAATTTCACTTCATGTGGTCAATGTTGACAACTCACAACACGAGTCACAAATCCAGCGGGGGCTAACAATGGCTCGGGAACACTAGCTATGAACAAGAAAGCACAAAGACAATGTTGACAACTAACAACACGAGTCACAAATCCAGCGGGGGCTAACAATGGCTCGGGAACACTAGCTGTCAACAAGAAAGCACAAAGACCTTCGATATGTAATGACACGGCGTGTTAGCCATGTACAGTGACAAACCAAAGTAGGCATGTGTCACAAAACAAGACCAAAAGGATTTCACAGTGTGTGGTCAACGTTGAAAACTTATAACACGTGTCACAAATGGTCAGTGGGGGAAACCATGGGTTGGGAACACTAGTTATCAACTAGCAAGTAGAAAGATTTTCAACAAGTAGTGGCACGGTGTGGCTAGCGTGCACAGTGACCAACCAAAGTATGCACGTCACTGAAGATGACCGAAGAAGTCCACTATGTATGGTCAACATTGACAACTCATAACACGAGTCACAAATTGTCAGAGGGAGAGAATATGGTTTTGGAACCCTATGTATCGAATAGAAAGGACAAATATCTTCAGTAGGTAGTGGCACGGTGTGGCTACTATGCACACCAAACAACCAAACTAGGCATATGACACCGGCCATGATGAAAGAATTTCAATATGGGTGGTCAACATTCACCAACCATAACACGAGTCACAAACGGTCAGAGGGGAAACAATGGTCTGTGAATATCAGTTCTCCACTAGCAAGTACAGCGACCTTCAATCAGTATAAGCACGGTGTGGCTACCATGAACAATGACCAACCAAAGTAGGCATATGTTCTTCCTTTGACCAAAGAAATCTGCTGTGTGTGGTCAGCATTGGCAACTCATAATACGAGTCACAAATGGTCAGAGGGGGAGACAATGGTTTCGGAACACCAGGTATCAACTAGCAAGCACAAGGACCTTCAATTACTTGTGGCAGGGTGTGGATACCATGCACGATGACCAACCAAAGTAGGCATATGTCACTGACCATGACCAAATAATTTCACTAAGTGTGGTAAACTTTGACAACTCATAACACGATTCACAAATGGTCAGGGTGGAAGATCATGGTTTGTGAATACTAGTTATCCACTAGCAAGTACAAATACCTTCAATATGTAGTGGCACAGCGTGGCTACCATGCACAATGACCGACCAAAGTAGGCATATGTCACTGACCATGACCAAATAATTTTACTATGTGTGGTCAACGTTCACAACTCATAATACAAGTCAAAAATGGGCAGAGGGAGAACCAATGGTTTGGGAATATTCGGTATCGACTAGCAAGTACAAATACCTTCAATATGTAGTGGCACAGCGTGGCTACCATGCACAATGACCAACCAAAGTAGGCATATGTCACTGACCATGACCAAATAATTTCACTAAGTGTGGTAAACTTTGACAACTCATAACACGATTCACAAATGGTCAGGGTGGAAGATCATGGTTTGTGAATACTAGTTTTTGACTAGCAAGTACATATACCTTCAATATGTAGTGGCACAGCGTGGCTACCATGCACAGTGACCAACCAAAGTATGCATATGTCACTGACCATGACCAACGAATTTCACTTCATGTGGTCAGCGTTGACAACTCACGCCACGAGTCAGAGGAGGGTAACAATGGTTTGGGAACACTAGCTATCAACTAGAAAGCACAAAGACCTTCAATACGTAGTGATACGACATGGTAACCACGTACAGTGACAAACCGAACTTGGCATATGTCACTAACCATGATCAAAGAATTTTGATATGGGTGGTCAACGTTCACAATTCATAACATGAGTCACAAATGGTCAGAGGGGGAAAACATGGTTTCAAAACACTATGTATCTTCTGGCATTTACAATGATTTTTTGTATGTATTGGCACGGTGTGGCTACCATGCACAATGACCTATCCAAGTAGGCATACATTACTGCTCATGACCAAAGAAGTTTGGTGTGTGTGGTCAACGTTCACAACTCATAATACAAGTCAAAAATGGGCAGAGGGAGAACCAATGGTTTGGGAATATTCGGTATCGACTAGCAAGTACAAAGACCTTTGATAAGTGGTGGCACGGTGTGGCTACCATGCACAATGACCAACCAAAGTATTCTTGTGTCACAGAATGTCATAAAAGGAGTTTCACAGTGTGTAGTCAACTTTCCTTCTTACGGCTGGTCAATCGGAGCAATGGTTGAGAGGTTATTCAAGATCAAAGTTGCAAAATTTGAAATTCCGTTTGCTTCATTTTGTTATGATTAAACTAACCTTGTTATCATTCATACTTTTGAAAACAACCCTCTAATCTTACACCCCCTTCTAATGTGATTTGGACATCATATGAACACCATGTGAATTGGCTTTGTGCTTATATTGTTGGATTCTGGAGCGGTAGGTCCTGGGTTTGAATCCTCGTACGCGCAATGTAGAATAGGCTCGCGACCTGGGAGGGGGCGGCCCTGATGTGATACCTCAACTCTCCCTTCGAGCCTAAGCCATGGGGGGGGCGGGTAGGGGGGTTTCATAATGCGGTCGCAAATGTGTCCTCCAGGTCGTCTACGGAACATCCCTCCAGGAGGATGGGAGGGAGTGTTCCAGCGAAGGCACCTACGCGTAACAAATCAACAAAAACCGACCTGGTGTAAAAGGGAGAAACCTTTTGTTGTTTACTGACTAGCAAGTACAAAGACCTTCAACAAGTAGTGGAACGGTGTGGCTACCATGCACAATGACCAACCAGACTAGGCATGGGCCACTTACCATGACCAAATAATTTTACTATGTGTGGTCAACGTTGACAACCCATGATATGGGTCACAAATTGTCAGAGGAGGAAACAATGGTTTGGGAATACTAGGTACCAACTAGCAAGTACAACGACCTTCAGTCAATAGTAGCATAGTGTGGCTACCATGCACAATGACCGACCAAAGTAGGCATGTGTACTGCCTTTGACCAAACAAATCCGCTGTGTATGGTCAACGTTGGCAACTCATAATACGAGTCACAAATATTCAGAGGGGGAAACAATTGTTTGGGAACACCAGGTATCAACTAGCAAGCACAATGACCTTCAGTACGTAGTGGCACGGTGTGGATACCATGCACAATGACCAACCATATGTCACTGACCATGACCAAAGAATGTCACCATGTGTGGTAAACTTTGACACCTCATAACACGAGTCAAAAATGGTCAGAGTAGAAGATAATGGTTTTTAAAGACTAGTTATCGACTGGCAAGTACAAATACCTTCAATATGCAGTGGCACAGTGTGGCTACAATGCACAGTGACCAACCAAAGCATGCATATGTCACTGACCATGACCAAAGAATTTCACTTCATGTGGTCAATGTTGACAACTCACAATACGAGTCACAGATATTCATAGGGGGTAACAATGGTTTGGGAACACTAGCTATCAACTAGAAAGCACAGAGACCTTCGATACGTAGTGACATGGCGTGGTAACCATGTAGAGTGACAAACCAAAGTAGGCATATGTCAGTGTCCATGACCAAACGAGTTTCACAGTGTGGTTAATGTTAAAAACGCATAGCACGAGTCACAAATGGTCAGAGGGGGAAAAAATGGGTTGGGAACACTAGTTATCAACTAGCAAGTACAAAGACCTTCAACAAGCAGTGGCACCGTATGGCTAGCGTACACAGTGACCAACCAAACGATGGATACGTCACTGACTATGACCGAAGAAGTCCACTATGTGTGGTAAAAATTGACAACTCATAACACGATTCACAAATGGTTAGAGGGAGAGACAATGGTTTGGGAACCTTATGTATCGACTAGATAGGAAAAAGAACTTCAATAAGTAGTGGCATAGTGTGGCTACTATGCACACCAAACAACCAAACAAGGCATATGTCACTGACCATGACCATAGAATTTCAACATGGGTGGTCAACGTTCACCAACCATAACACATGTCACAAACGGTCAGAAGGGGAAACAATGGTCTAGGAAGATCAGTTCTCAACTAGCAAGTACAGTGAATTCAATCAGTATAAGCACGGTGTGGCCACCATGGACAATGACGGAGCAAAGTAGGCATATTTACTGCCTTTGACCAAAGACGTCCGCTGTTTGTGGTCAACGTTGACAACTCATAATAGGAGTCACAAATGGTCAAAGGGGGAGACAATGGTTTGGGAACACCAGGTATTTACTAGAAAGCACAGGGACCTTCAATAATTTGTGGCATGGTGTGGATACCATGCACAATGACCAACCAATGTATGCATATGTCACTGACCATGACCAAATAATGTCACGAAGTGTGGTACACTTTGACAACTAATAACATGAGTCACAAATGGTGAGGGTGGAAGATAATGGTTTGTGAATACTAGTTATCCACTAGCAAGTACAAATACCTTCAATATGTAGTGGCACAGCGTGGCTACCATGCACAGTGACCAACCAAAGTATGCATATGTCACTGACCATGACCAAATAATGTCACGAAGTGTGGTACACTTTGACAACTAATAACATGAGTCACAAATGGTGAGGGTGGAAGATAATGGTTTGTGAATACTAGTTATCCACTAGCAAGTACAAATACCTTCAATATGTAGTGGCACAGCGTGGCTACCATGCACAGTGACCAACCAAAGTATGCATATGTCACTGACCATGACCAACGAATTCCAGTTCATGTGGTCAGCGTTGACAACTCACAACACGAGTCACTGATAGTCAGAGTGGGGTACCAATGGTGTGTTAACACCAACTATAAACTAGAAAGCACAAATACCTTCATTACGTAGTGACACGGTGTGGTAACCACGTACATTGACAAACCAAAGTAGGCATATGTCACTAAACATGACCAACAAATTTCACGGTGTGTGGTCAACGTTGAAAACTCATCAAACGAGTCACAAATGGTCAGAGGGGGAAACAATGGGTTGGGAACACTAGTTATCAACTAGCAAGTGTGAAGAACTTCAACAAGTAGTGGCATGGTGTGGCTAGCATGCACAGTGACCAACCAAAGGATGAATACGTCACTGACTATGACGGAAGAAGTCCACTATGTGTGGTCAAGATTGACAACTCATAACACGAGTCATGAATAGTCAGAGGGAGAGACAATGGTTTGTGATTCCTATGCATGGACAAGAAAGGACAAATAACTTCAATACGTAGTGGCACGGTGTGGCTACTATGCACACCAAACAACCAAACTAGGCATATGTCACTGACCATTACCAAAGAATTTCAACATGGGTGGTCAACGTTCACCAACCATAACACGAGTCACAAACGGTATGAGGGGGAAAAATTGTCCGGGAATATCAGTTCTCAACTAGCAAGTACAACGACCTTCAATCAGTAGTAGCACGGTGTGGCTACCATGCACAATGACTGACCAAAGTAGGCATATGTACTGCCTTTTGCCAAAGAGATCTGCTGTGTATGGTCAACGTTGGCAACTCATAATACGAGTCACAAATAGTCAGAGGGGGAAACAATTGTTTGGGAACACCAGGTATCAACTAGCAAGCAGAATGACCTTTAGTACGTTATGGCACGGTGTGGATACCATGCACGATGACCAACCATATGTCACTGACCATGACCACATAATGTCACCATGTGTGGTAAACTTTGACAACTCATAACACGAGTCACAAATAGCCAGAGTGGAAGATAATGGTTTCCAAATACTAGTTATTGACTAGCAAGTACAAATACTTTCAATATGCAGTGGCACGGTGTCGCTACAATGCACAGTGACCAACCAAAGTATGCATATGTCACTGACCATGACCAAAGAATTTCACTTCATGTGGTTAATGTTGACAACTCACAACACAAGTCACAGATAGTCAGAGGGGGCTAACAATGGTTCGGGAACACTAGCTGTCAACAAGAAAGCACAAAGACCTTCGATACATAATGACACGGCGTGGTAACCATGTACACTGACAAACCAAAGTAGGCATATGTTACAAACCATGACCAAACGGATTTCACAGTGTGTGGTTAACGTTGAAAACTCATAACACGGGTCACAAATGGTGAGTGGGGGAAACCATGGGTTGGAAACACTAGTTATCAACTAGCAAGTAGAAATATTTTCAACAAGTAGTGGCACGGTGTGGCTAGCGTGCAAAGTGACCAACCAAAAGATGCACACGTCACTGACTATGACCGAGAAGTCCACTATGTATGGTCAACATTGACAACTCATAACAGGAGTCACAAATGGTCAGAGGGAGAGACAATGGTTTGGGAACCATATGTATCGACTAGAAAGGACAAAGATCTTTAATACGTAGTGGCATGGTGTGGCTACCATGCACACCAAACAACCAAACTATGCTTATGTCACTTACCATGACCAAAGAATTTCAATATGGGTGGTGAACATTCACCAACCATGACACATGTCACAAACGTTCAGAGGGCAAAACAATGGTCTGTGAATATCAGTTCTCAACTAGCAAGTACAGCGACCTTCAATCAGTATAAGCATGGTGTGGCTACCATGCACAATGACCGGCCAAAGTAGGCATATGTACTACCTTTGACCAAAGAAATCCGCTGTGTGTGGTCAGCGTTAACAACTCATAAGAGGAGTCACAAATGGTCAGAGGGGGAGACAATGGTTTGGAAAGACCAGGTATCAACTAGCAAGCACAAGGACCTTCAATAAGTTGTGGCACGGTGTGGATACCATGCACAATGACCAACCAAAGTAGGCATATGTCACTGACCATGACCAAATAATGTCACTAAGTGTGGTAAACTTGACATCTCATAACACGAGTCACAAATGGTCAGGGTGGAAGATAATGGTCTGTGAATACTAGTTATCGACTAGCAAGTACAAATACCTTCAATATGTAGTGGCACAGCGTGGCTACCATGCACAGTGACCAACCAAAGTATGCATATGTCACTGACCATGACCAAGGAATTTCACTTCATGTGGTTAGTGTTGACAACTCACAACACAAGTCATTGATAGTGAGAGGGGGGTAACAATGGTTTGGGAACACTAGCTATTAACTAGAAAGCACAAAGACCTTCAATACGTAGTGACACGAGGTGGTAACCACATACAGTGAGAAACCAAACTAGGCATATGGCACTAACCATGACCAAAGAATTTCAATATGGGTGGTCAACGTTCACAACCCATAACATGAGTCACAAATGGTCCGAGGGGAAAAACATGGTTTCAAAACACTATGTATCTTCTAGCAAGTACAAAGATGTTTCGTATGTATTGGCACGGAATGGCTACCGTGCACAATGACCTGCCGAAGTCGGCATACATCACTGCTCATGGCCAAAGAATTTTAGTGTGTGTAGTCAACGGTCACAACTCATAATACAAGTAAAAAATGGGTAGAGGGAGAAACAATGGTTGGAGAATACTCGGTATCGACTAGCAAGTACAAAGACCTTCAATAAGTGGTGGCACGGTGTCGCTACCATGCACAATTACCAAGAAAAGTATGCTTGTATCACTGAATATGATAAAAGAGTTTCCTTGCGTGTAGTCAGCTTTCCTTCTTAGGGCTGGTCACTGAGCAATGATTGAGAGGTTATTGAAGCTCGAAGTTGCAAAATTTGAGATTCCGTCTGCGTCAAAATTTTATGATTGAACTAACTTTGTTATCATTCATACGTTTGAAAATTATCCTCTAATCTTACACCCCCTTATTTTATGCCCTTTACCGATAGGAACCCTTATGATATCATCTGGACATCATATGAACACCATGTGAGTTGGCTTAGTGCTTATAAAGCTAGATTCTGGAGCGGTATGTCCTGGGTTTGAATCCTCGTACGCGCAATATAGAATAGGCTCGCGACCTGGGAGGGGGCGGCTGTGTTGTGATACCTCAACTCTACCTTTGAGCCTAAGCCATGGGGGGATAGGGGGGGTGTCACAATACGGTCGCAAATCTGTCCTCCAGGTTGTCCACGGAACATGCCTCTAGGGGAGTGGGAGGGAGTATTCCAGTGAAGGCACCTACGCGTAACAAATCAACAACAACCGACCTGGTGTCAAAGGGAGAAACCTTCTGCTATTTATTGAATAGCAAGTACAAAGACTTTCAACAAGTAGTGGAACGGTGTGTCTACCATGCACAATGACCAACCATATTAGGCATGTGCCTTTTACCATGACCTAATAACTTTACTATGTGTGGTCAACGGTGACAACCCATAATATGGGTCACGAATTGTCAGAGGGGGAAATAATGGTTTGGGAATATTGAATATTAACTAGCAAGCGCAACGACCTCCAGTCAGTAGTAGCACAGTGTGGCTACCATGCACAATGACCGACCAAAGTAGGCATATGTACTGTCTTTGACCAAAGAAATCCACCGTGTGTGGTCAACGTTGACACCTCATTGTACGAGTCACAAACGGTCAAAGGGGGAAACAATGGTTTGGGAACTCCAACTATCAAATAGCAAGCACAAGGAGCTACAATACGTTGTGGCACAGTGTGGATACCATGCACGATGACCAACCAAAGTAGGCATATGTCACTGACCATGACCAAATAATTTCACTAAGTGTGGTAAACTTTGACAACTCATAACACGAGTCACAAATGGTCACAGGGGGAAACAATGGTTTGGGAACTCCAACTATCAAATAGCAAGCACAAGGAGCTACAATACGTTGTGGCACAGTGTGGATACCATGCACGATGACCAACCAAAGTAGGCATATGTCACTGACCATGACCAAATAATTTCACTAAGTGTGGTAAACTTTGACAACTCATAACACGAGTCACAAATGGTCAGGGTGGAAGATAATGGTTTGTAAATACTAGCTATTGAATAGCAAGCACAAATACCTTCAATATGAAGTGGCACAGTGTGGCTACAATGCATAGTGACCAACCAAATTATGCATATGTCACTGACCATGAACAGAGAATTTCACTTCCTGTGGTCAACATTTACAACTCATAACGGGAGACACAGGTAGTCAGAGGGGGCTCACAATGGTTTGGGAACACTAGCTGTCAACAAGAAAGCACAAATACCTTCGATACGTAATGACAGGGTGTGGTAACCATGTACAGTGACAAACCAAAGTAGGCATATGTCACTAACCATGACCCAACGGATTTCACAGTGTGTGGTCAACGTTGAAAACTCATAACACGAGTCAAAAATGGTCAGTGGGGGAAACCATGGGTTGGGAACACTAGTTACCAAGTAGCAAGTAGACAGATTTTCAACAAGTAGTAGCATGATGTGGCTAGCGTGCACAGTTACCAACCAGGGGATGCACATGTCACTGACTATGACCGAAGAAGTCCACTATGTATGGTAAACATTGACAACTCATAACACGAGTCACAAATGGTCGGAGGGAGAGACAAAGGTTTGGGAACCCTATGTATTGACTAGAAAGGACAAAGAACTTCAATACGTAGTGGCACGGTGTGGCTACGATGCACACCAAACAACCAAACTAGGCATGTGTCACTGACCATGATGAAAGAATTTCAATATGGGTGGTCAACATTCACCAACCATAACACGAGTCACAAACGATCAGAGGGGGAAACAATGGTCTGTGAATATCAGTTCTCAACTAGCAAGTACAGAGACCTTCAATCAATATAAGCATGGTGTGGCTACCATGCACAATGACAAACCAAAGAAGGCACATGTACTACCTTTGACCAAAGAAATCCGCTGTGTGTGGTCAGCATTGACAACTCATAATAGGAGTCACAAATGGTTAGTGGGGGAGACAATGGTTTGGGAACACTAGGTATCAACTAGCAAGCGCAAGGACCTTCAATAAGTTGTGGCACGGTGTGGATACCATGCACGATGACCAACCAAAGTAGGCATATGTCACTGACCATGACCAAAAAATTTCACTAAGTGTGGTAAACTTTGACAACTCATAACACGAGTCACAAATGGTCAGGGTGGAAGATAATGGTCTGAGAATACTAGTTATGGACTAGCAAGTACAAATACCTTCAATACGTAGTGGCACAGCGAGGCTACCATGCACAGTGACCAACCAAAGTATGCATATGTCACTGACGATGACCAAAGAATTTCACTTCATGTGGTCAGCGTTGACAACTCACAACACGAGTTACTGATAGTCAGAGGGGGGTAACAATGGTTTGGGAGCACTAGCTATCAACTAGAAAGCACAAAGGCCTTCAATACGTAGTTACACGGCGCGGTAACCACATACAGCGACAAACCAAACTAGGCATATGTCACCAACCATGACCAAAGAATTTCAATATGGGTGGGCAACGTTCACACCCCACAACATGAGTCACAAATGGTGAGAGGGGGAAAATATGGTTTCAAAACACTATGTATCTTCTAGCAAGTACAAAGATTTCTCGTATGTATTTGCACAGTGTGGCTACCGTGTACAATGACCTACCCAAGTAGGCATACATCATTGCTCATGACCAAAGAAGTTTAGTGTGTGTGGTCAACGTTCACAACTCATAATACAAGTCAAAAATGGGCAGAGAGAGAAACAATGGTTTGGGAATACTCGGTATCGACTAGCAAGTACAAAGACCTTCGATAAGTGGTGGCACGGTGTGGCTACCATGTACAATGACCAAACAAAGTATGCTTGTGTCACTGAATATCATAAAAAGAGTATCACTGTGTGTAGTCAACTTTCCTTCGTACGGCTGGTCAATCGGAGCAATGGTTGTGATGTTATTCAAGCTTGAAGTTGAAAATTTTGAAATTCCGTCTGTGTCAATTTTTTATGATTAAACTAACGTTTTTATCATTCTTACTTTTGAAAACTACCCTCTAATCTTACACCCACTTATGTTATGCCTTTACCCATAGGAATCCTTATAATGTCATTTGGACATCATATGAACACCATGTGAGTTGGCTTAGTGCTTATAGAGTTAGATTCTGGAGTGGTAGATCCTGGGTTTGAATCCTCGTGCGCGCAATATAGAATAGGCTCGCGACCTGAAAGGGGGGGGGAGGAGGGCGGCCGTGTTGTGATACCTCAACTCTACCTTCGAGCCTAAGCCGTGGGGCGGTAGGGAGGTGTCATAATGCGGTCGCAAATCTGTCTTCCAGGTCGTCCACGGAACATCCCTCTATGGGGGTGGGAGGGAGTATTCCAGTAAAGGCACCTACGCGTAACAAATCAACAAAAACCAACCTGGTGTCAAAGGGAGAAACCTTTTGCTTTTTATTGACTAGCAAGTACAATGACTTTCAACAAGTAGTGGAACAGTGTGACTACAATGCACAATGACCAACCAGATTAGTCATGTGCCACTTACCATTACCAAATAAATTTACTATGTGTTGTCAACATTGACAACCCATAACATGGGTCGCGAATTATCAGAGGGGGAAACAATGGTTGGGAATACTAGATACCAACTAGCAAGTACAACAACCTTCAGTCAGTAGTATCACGGTGTGGCTACTATGCACAATGACCGACCAAAGTAGGCATATGTACTGCCTTTGACCAAAGAAATCCACCGTGTGTGGTCAACGTTGACAACTCATAATACGAGTCACAAACGGTCACAGGGGGAAACAATGGTTTGGGAATACCAAATATCAAATAGCAAGTACAAGGAGCTTCAATACGTTGTGGCACGGTGTGGATACCATGCACGATGACCAACCAAAGTAGGCATATGTCACTGACCATGACAAAATAATGCCACTAAGTGTGGTGAACTTTGACAACTCATTACACGAGTCACAAATGGTCAGGGTGGAAGATAATGGTTTGTGAATACTAGTCATTGACTACCAAGTACAAATACCTTCAATATGTAGTGGCACGGTGTGGCTACAATGCACAATGACCAAGCAAAGTATGCATGTCACTGACCATGACCAAATAATTTCACTTCATGTGGTCAACATTTAAAATTCACAACACGAGTCACAGATAGTCAGAGGGAGCTAACAATGGTTTGGGAACACTAGCTGTCAACAAGAAAGCACACAGACCTTTGATGCATAATGACATGGTGTGGTAACCATGTACAGTGACAAACCAAAGTATGCATATGTCACAAACCATGACCAAACGGATTTCACAGTGTGTGGTCAACGTTGAAAACTCATAACACGAGTCACAAATGATCTGTGTGGGAAACCATGGGTCGGGAACACTATGTATCAAATAGTAAGTAGAAAGAATTTCAACAAGTAGTGGCATGGTGTGGATAGCGTGCACAGTGACCTACCAAAGGGTGCACACATCACTGACTATGACCAAACAAGTCCACTATTAACTAGAAAGCACAAATACCATTAATATGTAGTGACACGGCGTGGTAACCATGTACAGTGACAAACCAAATTAGGGATATGTCACTGACCATGACCAAAGAATTTCAATATGGGTGGTCAACGTTCACCAACCATAACACGAGCCACAAACGGTCAGAAGGGGTAACAATGGTCCGGGAATATCAGCTCTAAGGTAGCAAGTACAACGCCCTTCAATCAGTAGTAGCACGGTGTGGGTACCATGCAAAATGACCGGCCAAAGTAGGCATATGTACTGCCTTTGACCAAAGAAATACGCTGTGTGTGGTCAACTTTGACAACTCATAATACAAGTCATAAATAGTCAGAGGGGGGAACAATTGTTTGGGAACACCAGGTATCAACTAACAAGCACAATGACCTTCAATACGTTGTGGGACGGTGTGGATACCATGTAGGATGACCAACCAGGGTATGCATATGTCACTGACCATGACCAAAGAATGTCACCATGTGTGGTAAACTTTGACAGCTCATAACACGAGTCACAAATGGTGAGAGTGGCAGATAATGGTTTCTAAATACTAGTTTTCGACTAGCAAGTACAGATACATTCAAGATGTAGTGGCACAGTGTGACTATAATGCACAGTGACCAACCAAAGTATGCATATGTCACTGACCATGACGAAAGAATTTCACTTCCTGTGGTCAATGTTGACAACTCACAACACGATTCACAGATATTCAGAGGGACTAAGAACGGTTTGGGAACACTAGCTATCAACTAGAAAGCACAAAGACCTTCGATACGTAGGGACACGGCGTGGTAACTATGTACAGGGACAAAAAAAAGTAGGCATGTGTTACTAACCATGACCAAATGGATTTTGCAGTGTGTGGTCAACATTGAAAACTCATAACACGAGTCACAAATGGTCAGTGGGGGAATCCATGGATTGGGAACACTAGTTATCAACTAGCAAGTAGACAGATTTTCAACAAGTAGTGGCACGGTGTGGCTAGCGTGCACAGTGACCAACTTAAGGATGCATATGTCACTGACTATGCCCGAAGAAGTCCACTATGTGTGGTCAACATTGACAACTCATAACACGAGTCACAAATGGTCAGAGGGGGAGACAATGGTTTGGGAACCCTATGTATCGACTAGAAAGGACAAAGAACGTCGATACGTAGTGGCACGGTGTGCCTAATATGCACACCAAACTACCAAACTAGGCATATGTCACTGACCATGACCATAGAATTTCAATATGGGTGGTCAACGTTGACCAACCATAACACGAGTCACAAACGTTCAGGGGAAGAAAAAATGCTATGGGAATATCAGTTCTCAACTAGCAAGTACAACGATCTTCAGTCAGTAGTAGCACGGTGTGGCTACCATGCACAATGACCGACCAAAGTAGGCATGTGTTCTGCCTTTGACGAATGAAATCCGTTGTGTGTGGTCAACATTGACAACTCATCATACGAGTCACAAATGGTCAGAGGGGGAAACAATGGTTTGGGGACACCAAGTATCAAATAGCAAGCACAAGGAGTTTCAATACGGTGTGGCACGTTGTGGATACCATGCACGATGACCAACCAAAGTAGGCATATGTCACTGACCATGACCAAATAATGTCACTAACTGTGGTGAACTTTGACAACTCATAACACGAGTCACAAATGGTCAGGGTTGAAGATAATAGTTTATGAATACTAGATATCGACTAGCAAGTACAATACCTTCAACATGTAGTGGCAGAGTGTGGCTACAATGCACAGTGGCCAACCAAAGTATGCATATGTCACTGACCATCAACAAAGAATTTCACTTCATGTGGTCAAGATTTACAACTCACAACACGAGTCACAAAAAGTCAGAGGGGGCTTACAATGGTTTGGGAACACTGGCTGTCAACAAGAAAGCACAAAGACCTTTGATACATAATGATACGGCGTAGTAACAATGTACAGTGACAACCCAAAGTACGCACATGTTACAAACCATGACCAAATGGATTTCACAGTGTGTGGTCAACGTTGAAAACTCATAACACGAGTCACAAATGGTCAGTGGGGGAAACCATGGATTGGGAACACTAGTTATCAACTAGCAAGTAGAAAGAGTTTCAACAAGTAGTGGCACGGTGTGGCTAGCGTGCACGGTGACCAACCAAAGGATGCACACGTCACTGACTATGACCGAAGAAGTCCACTATGTATGGTCAAGATTGACAACTCATAACACGAGTGACAAATGGTCAGAGGGAGAGACAATGGTTTGGGAACCCTATGTATTGACTAGAAAGGACAGAGAACTTCAATACGTAGTGGCACGGTGTGGCTACTATGCACAACAAACAACCAAACTAGGCATATGTCATCGACCATGGTGGAAGAATTTCAATATGGGTGGTCAACATTCACCAACCATAACACGAGTTACAAACGGTCAGAGGGGGAAACAATGGTCTGTAAATATCAGTTCTCAACTAGCAAGTACAACGACCTTCAATCAGTATAAGCACGGTGTGGCTACCATGCACAATGACCGACCAAAGTAGGCATATGTACTACCTTTGACCAAAGAAATCCGCTGTGTGTGGTCAGCGTTGACAACTCATAATAGGAGTCACAAATGGTCAGAGGGGGAGACAATGGTTTGGGAACACCAGGTATCAACTAGCATGAACAAGGTCCTTCAATACGTTGTGGCACAGTGTGGATGCACAATGACCAACCAAAGCAGGCATATGTCACTGACCATGACCAAATAATGTCACTAAGTTAGGTAAACTTTGACAACTCATAACACGAGTCACAAATGGTCAGGGTGGAAGATAATGGTTTGTGAATACTAGTTATTGACTAGCAAGTACAAATACCTTCAATATGTAGTGGCACAGCCTGGCCACCATGCACAGTGACCAACCAAAGTATGCATATGTCACTGACCATGACCAACGAATTTCACTTCATGTGGTCAGTTTTGACAACTCACAACACGGGTCACTGATAGTCAGCGGGGGGTAACAATGGTCTGGGAACACTAGCTATCAACTAGAAAGCACAAAGACCTTCAATACGTAGTGATACGGCGTGGTAACCACGTTCAGTGACAAACCAAACTAGGCATATGTCACTAACCATGACCCAAGAATTTCAATATGGGTGGTCAACGTTGACAACCCATAACATGAGTCACAAATGGTCCGAGGGGGAAAACATGGTTTCAAAACACTATGTATCTTCTAGCAAGTACAAAGATTTTTCCTATGTATTGGCACGGTGTGGCTACCGTGCACAATGACCTGCCCAAGTAGGCATACATCACTGCTCATGACCAAAGAAGTTTAGTGTGTGTAGTCAACGTTCAGAACGCATAATACAAGTAAAAAATGGACAGAGGGAGAAACAATGGTTGGGGAACACTCGGTATCGACTAACAAGTACAAAGACCTTCGGAACGTGGTGGCACGGTGTGGTTACCATGCACAATGACCAACGAAAGTATGATTGTATCACTGAATATGATAAGAAGAGTTTCTTTGCGTGTAGTCAACTTTCCTTCTTACGGCTGGTCACTGAAAAATGGTTGAGAGGTTATTGAAGCTCGGAGTTGCAAAAAATGAAATTCCGTCTGCGTCAATTTTTTATGATTGAACTAACTTTGTTATCATTCAGACGTTTGAAAACTACCCTCTAATCTTACAACTCTTTATTGTATGCCCTTTACCCATATGAACACCATGTGACTTGGCTTAGTGCTTATAGAGTTAGATTCTGGAATGGTAGGTCCTGGGTTTGAATCCTCATCCGTGCAATATAGAATAGGTTCGCGACCTGGGAGGGGGCGGCCGTGTTGTGATACCTCAACTCTACCTTGGAGCCTAAGCCGTGGGGGAGGGGGGGGGGGGGTAGGGTGCG